>JAODAL010009942.1:0-10000 GCA_025379985.1 Phyllomedusa bahiana
GGAGGAGTCATTCAGACAAACGCATCCGGCTTTCCACAGATAATGTGGATCTTTGACTTTCATCAAGATAATCAGCATGGATCTCTGATATGTTTGGCCCCAATTGCCGAGGTCAGATTAGTGGGGTCTACTTCACTTTCCCTCTTTCAAAAAAAATGGCCCCTTTTAAAAAATTTTTTTAAAATGATATTTTTTAGCAATTTTTATTCTCAGTTCCCAACATTTTTCTTTTTTGCGGGTTTTTGCGGTGGGGAGACTGTAAAAGACACCAGGTTTCATACAAAACCTATTCCTTTTACTCCTTTTCTTTAGAATTTTTTGCTTTTGTCAAGGGTTTTGGGGTCATTTTGTGTAATACCTATAAAATGGTCCTTTGGAAAGAAATGGGCTTCTAAGTGGCATTTTCCCCTCACAATTTTTAAAGGGGTGAGAATTTTTTCTTTTTTTTATTTTTTTTTTTGGGTCATGGTTGCTTGAATCGCAAAACAGGCCCTTTTAACAAAAAAAGGGGTTTTTCCCCCTTTTTAAAGGGGGAAACATTTTTTTTTTTTTGGGCATTTTGGGGAAATAAAAAATGGCTTTTAAAAAAAGGGTTTAAATGTTTTAAAATTTTTTGGGGGGCTTTTTTTTTTTTGGGGGTCCCCCCAAATGCAGCAATACTACGGGGTCCTTTTTAAAAAAAAATTTTTTCTAACAGCATTTTTTTTCACAATTGTCAAAAGTGGCTAAAGGGTCATTTTTTTTGAATTTTTGGGGGGCATTTTGCTTGAAAGCGCTAAATACAGGTCCAATTTTAAAAAAAATTTTTTGTTTTCTAACAGACATTTGTTCTTCCAATTGTAAAGTGCCAAAGGGTTTTTTGATGGGGGCTGTTCGAAACGGGAATAGGAAAAAGGGAAAAATGTTAATGGACCAATATTCAAAGACTTGTTTTTGCAAAAAATTTTTTTTAACATACCAGCAATCCCTTATTGAGACAACCCTTTTAAATACAATTAAAAAAAAAGAGAAAAAAAGATGGGGGGTTCCATCCTATTTTAAAAATGTGTTTTCAAAATTAAATACTAAAAAACTTGCATGTACAAAATACTGGTACAAATATTCCTTTAATTGTAAAAGGGAGGAACAGGAAGACTTACCAGATGTAGGTTATGTCAGAGGACAAGAAATATGGAGCAACGTGACAAAAAAAGTACAGAACCATCTCCAGTCATCGTTGAGTAACACGAGAAAAAGAATGCAAGAAAAAATGGCAACCTGGTTGGAACAGAACCAACCACCAGCATTTCCAAAGTAAGCCCAATGTCCGCACTCATACTGAGGGGCAAGCGCAACCCAGTCTTGACCTGAGACTGAGGAAGTCTGGAGGTCTTACCTCACACTTCCCAACCTTCCGCACTCTGCTTCAAGCAACGACGTTATCGTTGCTGCTCATATGGCATTTTTACCGTATTAATGGATGACGGACGCCCGCCATGGCTCTCACCGCACCCACTGTAACTCCGCCCTGGCATCTGAACCTGTGTTTAATATATTAGACACCAGTCGCCAGCCTGGGCTGTCTCACCGCACCCAGCTGTAACTCCGGCGCGGCATCTGAACCTGCGGTGTTAATAGATGACAGACGCTAGCCTGGGCTCTCACCGCACCCACTGTAAGTCTGGCCCTGGCAAGCTTGACCTCCGTGTTATACATGACAGATTGTAGCCTTGGCTCCTCACCGCACCACTGTAAGTCTGGTCCATGGCAGCTATCCTCCTTGTAACAGAGCTACGGCAGCACGGCTCTCACCGTTAGGGGCAATCAGGAGAGCTTCAAATGTCTCTATAAATCAGATTTAGAAAAAGTTGATTTCGTGAGGTTTAAGTATGTGTCCAAAAAGGGCTCAGGCTGGACAACAAAATTGCACAATTTGAGGCTTAAAATTTACTGGCTGGTGTCCTATGGGGTCGCATCATTTGATCTCCAGGGAGGCTGTCCCCTGAATCAATAAGAAGGAATTTTATGAAAATGAAAACTAATTTGAATGATTGGCTGAATAACTCTCAGAAGTGCCATGGAGGCAAAGTTCTTCTCAACTAAGAAGTGTTTTTGGGGATGATTAGAACATTTTATGTACTTAGGGTGTGCTACGAATTAACACATCTACACGGTAAAAAAATTCCCGTTTAAAAACTGCATGATAGGTTGTATGTTGTATGTTATCACCTTGATAAAAAAACAAAATGATAAAGAATGTAAAACTAAAAATAGAAACTTCCCTAAATAAATTCTGTAAACAAATGTCAGTTCCAAAAAATATACTAAATGACAGTCACTGTATCAAAATAGGCATAGTGCCTACTTGTGATATGTGGGTCAAACAGGTTTTAGGGCCTTGCTGTGGTACAGGAACAGTTCTAGTTCAATGTCCACTTCAACTAAAATGGTGGTTCAAAGACTCCTTTTCTTGCACTTTTTTAATTGTGGGTCCAAGACAGGTTTAAATGGTCATTCTGGTGTAGCCGACAGATATAGTCCAAATGTCCCAGTTCTAACTAAAATGTTGGGGTAAAAGACTCCGTTATTCTTGCACTTTTTAATCCGTGGGTCATGCAGGTTTAATGGTCATTCTGCGGTACAGACAGATATAGGTCAATGTCCCAGTGAAAGCGAAAATGGTGTTCAAAGACTCCTATTTCGGCACTTTTATCGTGGGCAGACAGGTTTAATGGTCAATCTGCTTACAGGACGATAAGTTAATGTCCAGTTCAACTAAAATTGTGGTTTCAATAGACTCCTTTTTTCGGCACTTTTTAATCTGTGGTCAGACAGGTTTAACTGGTCATTCTGCGGTAACAGACAGGTTCTAGTCAATTCCAGTTCAACTAAAATGTGGTTCAAAGACTCCTATTTCCGGCAGCTTTTTAAATCTGGGGGTCATGCAGGTTTGGCTCATGCAGTGGACTAGGAACGGGTATAGTCCAATGTCCAGTGGAAACTAAAATGGTGTTGTAGGCTCCTTTTTGCGCACTTTGTTTAATCTGTGGGTCAACAGGTTTAATGGTCATACTGCGGTCCAGGAACATGCATATTCCAATGTCCATTCATCTAAAATTGTGGTTCAAAGACTCATATTTCGGCACTTTTTAATCTGTGGGTCATCAGTTTAATGGTCATTCTGTGGTACAGGACTGATATAGTCAATGTCCAGTTCAACTAAAATGTGGTTCAAAGACTCCATTTTCCCAATCACTTTTTTAATCTGTGGGTCAGACAGGTTTTAATGTCATACTGCAGTACAGGACAATATAGTTATGTCCAGTTCCCAAAAATTGTTGGTTAAAAGACTCCTTTTTGTCAGCCACTTTTTAAATCGGGGTCATGCATGTTTGGGGCGTTATTCTGCGATATCCAGACAGGATCTTCAATGTCCCAGTTAATTAAAATTGATGGATCTAATCACACTGCCCTTCTGGCACTTTTTAATTTGTGGGAGATGCAGGTTTAAGGTCATGCTGTGGTGCAAAGTCCGGGATAGGGGATGGTCTGTGATTTTTTTTTTCTGTGGCTTTTTATAGACCTAATTGTGTGCCTAAATGTACACACGTATCCATTTAGCTGTTTGTGGATATTAATACACTTCTCCAGCCGTGTTTGGGTGTAAGAATGAAGGTGTTGGACCTCTCCCATAGACCTTTAATGGTGATCGCGATAATCTATTAACGACTATCGAAATCGTCGTTGATAATTGCCGATATCGACTATCGACCCGATGACGATAGTCAACGTAATCGCTCATCACTACTAATCAGTGTAGGCAGGGAAGATCCCAGGTAGTTATGTAGGCAAGGCACAAGGTAAGTAGTTAGGTAGGCAGAGAGGCTCCCAGGCAAGTAGGACCCTAAGTAGTTAAACCGACAAGGCCTGAGGTAAGTTGGTAGGTAGGCCGGCAGGCAGGCAAAACCATAGGTAAGAAGCTAGGTAGGCAGACAGGGACTCAGGTAGGTAGACTGGAAGGCCCCCAGGTAAGTAGGAAAGTAGGTGACCAGGTAGGTAGGTAGACAGGCAAGACTCCAGGTAGGTAGGCTGGAAAGACTATGGGTAGGTAGGCAGTTTCCAAGTAGGTAGTCCCAAGGAAGAAGGTAGGTAGGCCCCAAGTAGGTTAGGTAGGGTTCTAGGCCCAGGTAGGAATCTCCCAAGTAGGTAGGTAATCCCCAGGGAGGTTACTAGGTAGGCCCCAAGAAGATAGGTGGGCCCCTTGCTGTTAAATGAGTAGGTCCAGATAAATAGTCGCCAGGTATGCAGGTAGTCCCAAATATTAAACTCACCTCTCCTCATTACCCCGTCGAGCAGCAGACTTACTTTTTCAGTGAAGCCCAGCACAGACAGCATGATGATGTGACGTCATCATGTTCCATGCATCAGGACTCTCCCCTGATGTATTGCAGGCCTAACTAAAGCCTACAATGCTAATAGGTAAGAAAGGAAGCTGATGTATTCTGAAATGCACAACAATTTTAAACCCATTCACTACCTGTGGGCCGTATCCATAGCGTCCAGTCGTTTTGAGGGTTATCGCACCTGTTAATGGATACTCCTGAGGATCGCGCGAACTCTACAGCAGAAGTCGCGCGATCGGCTCGGGGGGTCCAGCTGTTATTTTACAGCTGACATCCCTCACCATCGGCCCCGACCCCGATCGCTCCGGGGAGGCGTTTAACCCCGTAATAATCGCGACAATCCGTCGCAATACTAGAGAGAAGACGCAGGAGGAGATCGCTCCTCCTGCGTCTCTGTCGGCGAGCAGCAGCGCACGGATCGGCGATCCGTGCGGCTCCTGCCTCCTTACAGACACCACGAAGGGCAGAGAATGCTTCCGGGTTGTCTGTGACGTCACTACGCCCGGGCCTAGCCCTGTGGGCATGCCCCGGCACTCGTGACTACAGTTGCATAGGAACCAGATCATAGCAAACAAGCTATGCCCTGAATTCCTATTTAATGAGGAGATCTAAAGATCTACATTCAAATCCCCTATGGGGAAAAAGTAAATAAAAATGTGAAAAACGTGTAAAAAAAGTAAAAGAAAATGAAAAACAAGTAAACACAAGCATCGAAAGAATAAAATAAAAATACGTACACCGCCCTTTTCCCCCTTTACAACTCCCAATCGCCCCAAAAAGATCAAAAATAAATAAAGTACCCATATTTGGTATCGCGCGTGACGTAATGACCTGCCTATAAGATCTGTCATGTTAATTAACCCCTACGGTGAAACGCCGTAAAAAACAAAACAAAAAAACAATCACAGATTAAGATTATTGTTCATCCCTCAGCACATAAAATGGAATAAAAAGCGATCAAAACTCCAATAAAACTCCAAAGTTTTTACCAATAAAAATGTCAGTTCATCCCCAAAAAAAAAATGTCCTTATACAGCTCTTGTATACGGAAAAAAAAAAAATGTATAGCCTCAGAAATAGCGATGCATAAATATTGTTTTACATACTAAAAACACTTTACTTTTTTTTATAACGAGCTTCAACATAAAAAAAACTATATAAATAGGGTTCGCCATAATCGTAGCGACCCAAAGAGTAGAAGTTTAACTTATCACGGATACTGCAAGGTGAGCCCTGTTAAAAATATAAATAAAAAACACTACGAGGATTGCAGTATTTTCTTCACCCTGGCACCTCCAAAAAATGGATTTAAAAGCAATCAAAAAGCCTTGTCCCCCCAAAAATGATACTAATAAAACTCAACTCCTCTCACAAAAAAACCAAGTCCACTACACAGCACCAATGCACATAAAAATTAAAAGTTAAGGCTCTCAACTATGGTTATTCAAAAACTATACTTCCTGTTTGAATAAAAGTGTTTTATTTGTAGAAAAGAAGTAAAACATAAAAAAAATATACAATTAGTGTATCGTGTTAATCGTATTGATCATCTGAGTAAAGCTACCATGTTCATATATACCACAGTGACCGCTAAAAAAATAAAAAATACAAAAACACTACCAGATTGCTGTAATTTTTTTTAGTTCAAAACATCTCACAAAAACCTAATAAAAGAGTGATCATAGCATCATATGCACCACATAATGGTACCAAAAAAAACTTCAACTCATCCCGAAAAAACAAGCCCATACACACTTCTGCACACAGCAAAATAAAAAAGTTATGGCTGTCAGAATAGGACAACATAAAAACGCAATTTATTTTTTTTTTTATAGACCGTATTTCTACTTGTGAAAAAAAGGGAAATTTTTTAATAAAAAACAAGAAAAAAAAAATACTATATAAAATCTATATCATTGTAATTTTACCGACCCCCATAGTAAAGATTCACATCATTTACACTGCACAGGAGAATTCTGTAAAATTGAAACACAAAAAACAATGACTGAAAACTGTGTTTTTTCCCCCCATTTTCATTGCCAATGGCTAAAAAAACTAGGACCACCTGTGTGCCTAAAAATGCAGAATACATCCCTAGATGAGATCCCTAGTGGGTGTTGAGATCCAAAATGGGCGACTTTCTAGGAAATGTTTTCGCCTATTTCTGCTACTTGTGGGGGTTTTGCCAATGCACAAGGCCCCACCAAAATCTGCCTTTCCAAAGCCAAATAGAGCTCCCCTCCCTTATACGCCCTGCCATCGCCAAACAGCAGGTTACACCCACGATGTAGGTAAATTGCCAACTTGAAAAATTGCTTAACAAGTATTTAGGTTCTTTTTTCCAGATTCCTTGTAATATGTGAACATTTTAACTAAAATTGCAGATTATTGTAAAAAAATTTGTTTACTTTTCACACCTTATGCTAAAAAAAAATTGTGAACACCTGTGGGTCTATATACTCAATGCACCCCAATATATTCCTTAAGGGGTGTTATTTCCAATAGTGGTCTATTTAGGGGTGTTTTAAATTAAGTTTTAGCACCTAAGGTGTCCCCTATCCGAAGGCGCCTAAATAAAATCGTATTGAAAATGATACCTCAGAGTCCGGTAGTTGCTCCTCCTATTCCTGGGGCATATGGTTAGCCAAATACTGCACTAGGCCACATATGGGATATCTCTAAAACGTCAAGACCTGGGGGAAATGCTAGTAAGTTGCATTTACCTAGCACATGTTACCATATTCCAGTGAAATAATGTGGATAGATAATGAAAATCTGCAAAAAAGTGAAATTTTGAATCTCACCTCACTTTGCTTTAATTCTTTTGAATATCTATAGTGTTTATCTAACTCCTAAATATGTTGTAAAGACGTTAAGGGGTCGTAGTTTCCTTAATGGCATTATATTATGTGGTAATCTTAACATCAGGCCCCTCAAAGCACGTCAGAACTGGAGTGGTCCCCTAAAAAAATGTATATTGCAAATTTTTTCTGAAATTGTGAGAAATTACTACTAAATTTCTAATCCCTCTAATGTCGTAAAAAAAAAAAAAAAAAATTATTAAAAAATGATGCAACCTATAGTGATTCATATGTAGATGCTAGTATAAACTTTTGTGGTGATATAATATCTGTCTTGCACGCAGAAATTTTGCAACTTTCAAAATCGCTTAATTTTGTCCAAAATTTTTCATGAAATTTTGATATTTTTCACAAACAAACAAGGATTGTATGGGTATAAAAAATTTCTTACTACATAAAGCACAATGTCACGAGAAAACAATCTCTATTCACATGGATAGGTAAAAGTGTCCAAAAAAGTTAATCATCCACATAAATGACACCTGTCAGGATTTCACAATAGGGCTGTGTCAGGAAAGGCCAAAAGCAGCTGGGTCCTTAAGGGGTTAAAAAGCAGCGCAGACCTGCGAATCCAGGGCATCTGCCTCCATCGTATCTTCAAACCAACCTCCAGATAAACCTCTGAGGAAACACACCATGAGAAAAGGTTAAAAGCATAGAGTTTCTATTATTGTATTGCTATAGTGGTAATAAACTGACACAGAATATACTCAGGTATAGTATCAAGTTTTTTTTTTGGTACATAGAGTTGCAAATCTGAATGCAGGAGGTTTCCTTTGTGGATTTATTCCCTATTGAAAAGATACAAGTTATATTATCAAGTGGATATATGTGTTGAACCATAAGTTGTACAACCAGCTCAGGTGAGCAAAAATGACAATAGGATTGTATGATAGAGGAGAAAAGCTGAGCTCTGTACTGTAATATATAAGGATTATATGAATAGATGGAGAGGAAGGACTGAGCTCTGTGATATATAGGGTTATATGATTTGGAGCAGGATTTCTGAATTAAAAGCAGAGAAAATACTGACCGAAGATCTAAAGATATTAAGAGGAGTCCTGTTTACCCTGCCCACATACAGTGATTGACAGCTTTATGTGTATCAGTGTGTATACAGAATTAACTGTCAATCACTGTATGTGGGCGGGGTCAGCTGTACTTTCATACTTTCAGTTTTTCTTTCAGATTTGCTCTGCTTTTTTACTCAGAAAATGAGCATCAAATCATATAAATCTATCACATAACCCTATATTATAGAGCTTATCTTCTTCTCTCTAACCTATAACCCATAGCACATGAGCTCAGCTTTCCTCCTCTGTCATAGAAACTCTATATATCACAGAGCTCAGCTCCTAACCTCTATCATATAACCCTATATATCACAGAGCTCAGCTGCTTTCCTCTATCATATAACCCTAAATGTCACAGAGCTCATCTTTTTATCCCTCTATCATATAACCCTATATATCACAGAGCTCAGCTTCTCCACTCTACAATATAACCCTATAGCTCACTCGAGCTCAGCGTCTCTGCCTCTATCTCATAACCCTATATATCACAAGCTCAGCTCTCTCCTCTCTCTTAAACGCTATATTCACAGAGCTCAGCTTCTTTCCCTCTATCATTTAACCCTATATCACAGAGCTCAGCTTCTCTCCCTTTATTATATAACCCTATATATTTCGAAGCTCAGCTCCTCTTCCTCTAACATATAAACCTATTAATCACAGAGCTCAGCTTCTCTACTATATCATTTAACCCTATATATCACAGAGCTCAGCTTCTTTCCTCTATCACATCAGATAAGCAGCATAAACCCCCTGGCTCCCATTAAAGAGTATGTATCTTAAAGCTTTGTTCCAATAAGCGCTTTTAAGTTGCTTTATTATATTTGGAACTCCCATAAAAATTAATGGGGAGGACGACTGCAAGCACTGCCCTCCTCATTGCCCTCCTCTGATTTACGGGGTGGCTCATATCTACCTTAAAGGGTTTTTTTCCACTCCAAAGATCATATCAGTAATGATGAAGACTGTAAAAATAAGTACGTTTGTAATTGGTTTGTATTACCTGAATCATTTTGTATATCAGGTCTTCTCTAATCTGTGACTGTATCGAGCTAAATCTGAAGCCTTGAATTGGGCCCTCGATGCTGTGATTGGGTGCCTGATATATAGATAAGCCCTGTTGGGAGATGCCTCCTAAGTGGGACACCCAGTGCAGTGATTGGCTGTCCTGCACTGTCTTTCCTCTGAGCTGGGTCAAAATGAAACTGGCTTTCTGTGCTGGCTGCTGGCTGTGTCTCTGTTCTCATTGTCTTTCACTCCCTGTGCTGTGTAATAAAGGCTTCCTGAACTCCTCCATGCTCCTCTCACAGTGATAGCTCTATGTGAAGGATCTTGGGCAATTACTGAGTCTCTAGCTGCTAAATTCACTCTCCCTACCCATATAACATTCTGCTCCCCCACTCATATAACACAGCCTTAAACACTCTGCACCCCCCTCTACCTCCTGCCTGATAACAAAGGGGGGAGCGGAGTGCATTTCTCACATTTGTTTCATCATTTCAGGTAGTATGTATAATTGCTTCCACCAATCTAGGTGTTCTGGATACGAGGATTGCTTGTGTAGCCTGGAAGGGAGGTGACAGCTCTCCAGGCATGAGAACTGACCACTGCAGGAGGTCTGCAAAACTGTGACATCCTCTCTCTCCCACTGCTCACACAGAATGATGATGATGACTACGGGAGTGGA
>JAODAL010009942.1:15000-107803 GCA_025379985.1 Phyllomedusa bahiana
ACCTTTTTGCACCTTAATGATGTTTTGACAAGGGCTAGAATATCCAAGAACAGTGGTACCAAATTTATTACTGACATGCAGCATTTTCTAGTTGCTAAATTTCTATTTAGCTTTTCAGCCATGAGATAAGCATAAGAAAGAGAAATGTGTTGAACTTGTCTGGAGATTTGCACCAAATTAATCACACATAAATTTAGCATAGTTACTGCCCATATGGTCTGTTTTCATATTGTCCAATTTTACCGCAATACTTGTAAATCTGCACTAATGTGCTGCCAGGGCAAAAGCATAAGAGTAAGAGGCTTATTTACATTGCCATATTTACTGTTCATTATTAGTTGATATTATAATGGAATATTTTTTCCCTGTTAAGATCTGCATTTGTTTTGCTATTATCTATACAGTGGGTGAACTATTGAACACATCACCTATTTTGTAAGTAAATATATTTCTAAAGGTGCTATTGACATGAAATTCTCACCAAATGTTGGTAACAACTCATCCAATCCACATGGCCAAAGAAATCAGACCATAGATGTCCATAAATGATATATAATTATGAGAAATGACACAGGGAAAAAGAATAGAACACGCTTACTGAAATGTATTCAATATTTCATACAAAAGCTTTTGTTGGTGATAAAGCTTTAAGACGCCTCCTGTATGGAGAAATTAGGCTCATGCATTGCTCAGGTGGGAATCCTAAAACCGCCGGAAATACGATAGTATTTCATTGTAGTGTAGACATAGCCTTATGACTAAAGAACAGCAAAAATAGGTGTATTACTGCTGGAACAGGCAGACCAAGTTAATAGTGGTCTACCTGGGAATGAGTTTTCGTAGTGGAACTAGAAAACACTAAATCTATGACCCGCAGCAGAACAGGTCCATACATTCTGGCATATTCTACATTGCTTTAAAGCTATTTTATTTAGTTCTTTCCATAGATTTTGCAATTTGTCCATTTTCACTTAGGGGTGTACTCACGTTTGTTGCAAGTGTTTTAGACACTGATCGCTGTGTGCTGAGTTATTTTGAGGGGACACCAAGTTTATTCTAGCTGTCTAGCTTATTCTATACTGACTATTTTACAATATATAAGTGAGTCAAATCTCCAATGTTGCCCCATGAATAGACCCAATAAAACATTTACAAAAATGCAAGGGGTGTACTCACTTTTGTGAGCTACTGTATATATATATACAGTGAAGGAAACAATTATTTGATCCCTTGCTGATTGTGTAAGTTTGCCCACTGACAAAGGCATGAACAGTCTATAACTTTAAGGGTAGGTTAATTTTAGCTTTGAGAGATAGAATATCCAAAATAAGATCCAGAAAATCTTATATAAATTATATAAATTTATTTGCATTTTGCTGAGAGAAAAAAATATTTGATCCCCTACCAACCATTAAGAGTTCTGGCTCTTACAGACCAGTTAGACGCTCCTAATCAACTCGTTACCTGCATTAAAGACAGCTGTCTTGAAATAGTCACCTTTATAAAAAAAAAAACTCCTGTCCACAGACTCAGTTAGACTCTAACCTCTACAACATGGGAAAGACCAAAGAGCCTTCTAAGGATGTCAAGGACAAGATCATAGACCTACACAAAGTTGGAATGGGTTACAAAACCATAAGTAAGATGGTGGGTGAGAAGGAGACAGCACTTGGTGCAATAGTAAAAAAATGGAAGAAATACAAAATGACTGTCATTCAACATCAATCTGGGGCACCATGCAAAATCTCACCTCGTGGGCTATCCTTGATCATGAAGAAGGTACGAGATCAGCCAAAAACTACATGGGGGGAACTGGTTAATGATCTCAAGGCAGCTGGGACCACAGTCACCAAGAAAATCATTGGTAACACATTACTCCATAATGGTTTTAAATCCTACAGTGCCCGCAAGGTCCCCCTGCTCAAGAATGCACATGTGCAGGTCCATCTAAAGTTTGCCAATGAAGACTTGGATGATTCTGTGAATGATTGGGAGAAGGTGCTGTGGTCAGATGAGACAAAAATTGAGCTCTTTGGCATTAACTCAACTCGCTGTGTTTGGAGGAAGAGAAATGTTGCATATAACCCAAAGAACACCATCTCCACTGTCAAGCATGGAGGTGGCAACATTATGTTTTGGGGGTGTTTCTCTGCTAAGGGCGCAGGACTACTTCATCACATCAATGGGAGAATGGATGGAGCCATGTACCGTAAAATCCTGAGTGACAACCTCCTTCCCTGCGCCAGGACATTAAAAATGTGCCGCGGCTGGGTCTTCCAGCAAGATAATGAACCAAAACATACAGCCAAGGCAACAAAGGAGTGGCTCAAAAAGAAGCACATTAAGGTCATGGAGTGGCTTAGCCAGTCTCCAGACCTTAATCCCATACAAAACTTATGGAGGGAGTTAAAGCTCTGCGTTGCCAAGCTAATGATTTAGAGATGATCTGCAAAGAGGAGTGGGCCAAAACTCCTCTTGACATGTGCGCAAATACGGCGCGCAGTACGGCTGGAATCAGTCCCAGAATAAGCCGTGTGAACGAGGCCTTAAGCTCCGGCCTGAAAAGTAGTTATGGGGACATTTATGAATGGGACTGCACATGAAGTCGGGCGTATTTTCAGCCCGACATCAGGCGCAGCCCCGTTCGCTTCATTGAAATGCCTCCCGAACGCCATTATCAGGCACATTATAGAGCGCAAGCGGAACTTCGTAATGTGCCTGATTTCAGGGTGAGTGCAGGAGGCGGGGCGCACTAGAGCCATACGAAGCTATAAATTTATACCTTTGCTACGCATTACTGCTGGAACAGGTAAACCACTTTCAAAGTGGTATACCTGAGCCAGAAATGTTGTACTAGCGCTAGAATGCACCTGATTTATGACTAGCTGTAGAGCGGGTTCATAAATCAGGCGCATTCTATGCTATTTTAATGTGCATGAAATTTGGCGTTTCAACAGTCGTAATTTTTTTATTTTTTCAATTACGCAGTTGTAGGAGGCCTTGTCTTATGCGGGGAAAGATGCACTTTTTGGGGGCATAGTTTAAGTTCACATACAAATTATTGCAGAATTTTTTTTCTATTTTTTTTTTCTCTTTTACACCATTCACATTTCACGCTAAATAACTTGTTAGATTAATTCTACAGGTTATTATGGTCATGTGGATACCTAATATGTGTAGGCTTTTAGCTTTTTTATTAAACATTAATTTTTTTTTTATTATTTATTTCAGTTATTTTATCTACACTTTTTTGTTTTTTACTTTTTTTATAATCCCATGAAGGGATAACTATTTTAATTTTTTTTTTACACTTGGTAGTGTATTAGCATACATGAATATTCTAATATATTACAATCTGTATCAGCGTGACACAGGCAGCAGTCAGGGCAGCACACAGTCTTCCCTTACTGCAGGCTTGTTATACAGACAGCCCTGGGGCTACTCTAGGTCTCTCTCACTGGTGAACAGGACCTAGACTGAACATTAGGTCCTGTTCACCCGTGAGAGAGGGACTCTTTGTACATGTGTAGTTAGTGGCAAGACGGCCGAGTTTTTTTTTATGTGTTTGTTTTCCTGTGTCCTGTCTAATAAAGCTGGCTGTGGCCAGTTTAAACCAGAAGCCTTTGTCAGTGTGCCATCCGTTCAACCCAAGCGGCGATCCGTAAACAAAAGTACCCCCAGGACGGTCCGAAATGGCGTCCGGACGCATGTGAGTCATCACATATGGTGGAGGATGCCGTGGGCATGATTGGCACAGGAAAAAGTGCATAAGATTTGCTGCAGCAAGATTTAAAGGGCTGGAGGCCTGATTGTAAGGTGCTGTACAGAGACTGTGTTGGTGAATTTTTTTTTGTTGTTTGGCTATGGAGGAACTTCTTGCCCAGCTGAGGCAGTCTATGAAGGAGACTGAGCAGCTGACTGCCACCATGTGGAAGGAGAATGAAAAACTCCAGGCAGAGTTTGAGGCTGACCAGAGAGAAAGCCATTTAAGGCTCCAGGAACAGCTGTAGACCGGGAGAGAGGCTGTGTCACAAATGAAGCCTGCAGAGGAGGACTTGAGGGCCCCGAGTGCGGTGCGGAGGGCGGTGTGGAAGATGGCCGCAGGGGAAGACGTGGAGGTCTTCCTTGCAGCTTTTGAGCAAGTAGCTATCAGCGAGAAGCTACCCATAGAGCAGTGGGCTGATGTCCTGGCGCCCTATCTGACCGGCAAGCCCCAGAGGGTGTACTGCGACATGTCCCTGCAGAACATTAAAGACTACCCCAAGCTAAAAGTGCAGATTCTGGCATGTATGGGGTTAACCAGAACTGTTTGCGTACAGAAGGATGCAGAAGCAACAAGGTGGATGTCTGTTGCCGAGGGCAACCAACCTGACGACTGCATGAGGAGATGTCCTGTGGCCAGGAGGCCTTGTAATCCAGGAAAGTGTGTGTCCACGTCTGGAGAGACCGAATTGCAGAGGGACCTGCATGCTGCTGTTGCCACGGGCAACCACATTCGTCAGCCGGAGCCTGCTAACACCATCCAGCAGAGGGAGCCATGTTGGAGGTGCCACAGAGTGGAGAGTTGTTCTCCTGACTGCCCTCTCAGAAGGAGGCCGGAGAGGTTGCAGCTACAAGCCCCGGAATTCCAGGTGGGTGGAGCCCCGCCTGTGGCTGATACAGACAGTCATCAGGAGAAGTCCAGACTGCACCCCGACACCATTCCCAGTGTGGAGACCCGTCATGGACCTGGTACGACTGCTCCAGTGGGGTGTACTGTGGGTGACACCTGTGTTGAGACTGCCAGGCATGGGTGCTGTGAGAACCAGGATGGACCATGCAGAGGCCCAGACATGCTGCCTGTGCAGGAGAAGAGTACTGACAGCAGCAGGACTCTGGACTGTGGACTCAGCGTCTCCCAGGCTGCATTTCCTGAGGGGATTGGTGACTTTATCAACTGTGTTATGAATAATGTGCCAGCAGTAAATGATGGTAATAATAAGAACAATGTATCAAGCACTAATACTGATGTCGCACAGTCTCAGCAGGGGGAGGTTAGCTGTATCACAAAGCTAGCTCCAGCTACTGCTGTGTGTGAACAAGCAACTACTGGTGCTGCAGCTATTGCAGTAGTAGAGAGCAGCTCAGGTGTCCCCCTGGAGGTCATGGCTATCAGAGCTATGGGTGAAGTAAATGCAGTGTGTGAACTGGCTGCTACAGACACTTCAACCGTGCAGCAGAGGGGATTAGCTCTAGTGGGCCCCTAGAGGTTAGAGGGGAGAGCAGCCCAAGTAGCACAGGTGATGTGTGTCCTGTAATGGATAATCAGGAGTTCTGTTCTGCTCTTGTTGGTCCCAGAGAGTTGTTTGCCTGCTTTAGGGGCCGTTCACACGGCTTATTTCGGCGCGGATTGGCGCCATACTGTGCGCCGGATTTGCACTGCAGTACGGCGCCAATCCGTCGCAGTAATTACGGTAATCCACAGTTCTCATAGAGAACAGTGGATTCCGTCGCTCCTCCCCTCTCGGCGAATCCGCCGAGCGGGGAGAAACTGACATGGACATTATCCAGGCCGCAATACGCGCGGTGATTAATGTAAGTCTATGGGGCCTACCAGTATCACAGAGGTGGTAGGTCCAATCAGGGCCGCCATACAGGGGGTACAACCAGTTCTCCCGTATGGGGCCCGGCGGAATAAGGGGGCCCGCTGCAAGCGGGCCCCCTTATTCCTCATGCCAGAGCCGGGCCCGGCGGCGCAGATGCGGGCCCTGGAGGCAGTGCCGTCACTCCCCGGGGCCCGGCCGCTGCATCCGGTCTCTGCACACCCGGGACCTGCGTCCCGAGCGCCCAGAGACCGGCCCGGTAGCCGGGGACTAATGTCCCTGACTCCCGGGGCTGCGCGGTGTCAGTGGAGCACAGCGCCACTAGCGCTGTGCTCCGCTGCTCTCCCCGGCAGGCTAAAGGTGTTAGGCCTTCAGCCTGCTAGGCGCCAGCCCCTAATGCTGACGTAGGCGGCGCGGTGACGTCACTTCACCGCGCCGCCTATGCAGGGCGGCAGTACGGAGCCGGCGGCAGCTCGGAGCGCCCGGAGCGGGAGCCCGAGCCAGGTAAGTGGCTGTTTGTTGTTTTTTTTTATTATATATAAGGAAGGGTGCCTGGCTACAACTAAAGGGAGCCTGGCTACCTGGCTACAACTAAATGGGGCCTGGCTACCTGGCTACAACTAAAGGGGGCCCTGGCTACAACTAAAGGGGGCCCTGGCTACAACTAAAGTGGGCCTGGCTACAACTAAAGGGGTCCTGGCTACCTGGCTAACACTAAAGGGGGCCCTGGCTACCTGGCTACAACTAATGGGGGCCAGGCTACCTGGCTAACACTAATGGGGGCCCTGGCTACAACTAATGGGGGCCCTGGCTACAACTAAAGGGGGCCCTGGCTACAACTAAAGGGGGCCCTGGCTACCTGGCTATAACTAAAGGGGGACCCTGGCTACCTGGCTACAGCTAAAGGGGGCCCTGGCTACCTGGCTAACACTAAAGGGGGCCCTGGCTACCTGGGTAACACTAAAGGGGGCCCTGGCTGCCTGGCTACAACTAAAGGGGGCCTGGCTACCTGTCTACAACTAAAGGGGGCCCTGGCTACCTGGCTAACACTAAAGGGGGCCCTGGCTACCTGGCTACAACTAAAGGGGGCCTGGCTACAACTAAAGGGGGCCTGGCTACCTGGCTATAACTAAAGGAGGCCTGGCTACCTGGCTATAACTAAAGGAGGCCCTGGCTACAACTAAAGGGGGCCTGGCTACCTGGCTACAACTAAAGGGGGCCTGGCTACAACTAAAGGGGGCCCTGGCTACCTGGCTACAACTAAAGGGGGCCCTGGCTACAACTAAAGGGGGCCCTGGCTACAACTAAAGGGGGCCTGGCTACCTGGCTACAACTAAAGGGGCCCTGACTATCTGACTGTAACTAAAGGGGGCCCTGAATACCAGCCTATGAACTAAAGGGGGCCCTGACTACCTAGCTATCTCTAAAGGGGGCCCTGGCTACCTGGCTATAACTAAAGGGGGCCCTGGCTACCTAGTTATCCCTAAAGGGGGCCCTGGCTACCTAGCTATCTCTAAAGGGGGCCCTGGCTACCTAGATAACCCTAAAGGGGGCCCTGACTCTACCTAACGCTAAAGGGGGCCCTGACTCTACCTAACGCTAAAGGGGGCCCTGGCCGCCTACAAACTAAAGGGGACTCATGGCTAGGTACCCACCAACCTACCTGGGGCCGGCCTACCAACTTATCCGGCGGGTGTCTACCTACCTAAATAGGGCCTGTCTAATTACCTGGGGCCCTGCCCATTTGCCAACCTCCCTAGGGTCTTGCCTACCTACCTGGTAATATAATTGAGAGGGCAGCAGCCCATAGCTGTAGCATTATCTCCAGGGGGTTAGTCCTTTCCCCACCCTCCATTACCTTAGGATACTAGGCCTCTAGGTTATGGCTTGTACCCGCTCTCCCACCCCTGGGTAGTTTGTACAGAGGTGGGAATAGGTAAAGAGATGCTGGAAAATTGGGGATTCTAAGATATTTGTGTGTAATATCTGCATGGATGAGTTGTGGCCGGGACCAGTCATCATGGCGGTGTGGAACGGATGGAGGAGAGAAGGGAAAAAGTACGACTCATTAGATAAGACGTCTCCGGTGAGTCCCCGATTTCAGGGGTTATTTTACTACTTTACTGGATCAGTGCTGTATTCACTGCAATGTGATGTGAACCGAGCTGGTGTCAGATCACTATGTGGTCTCCATATGGTGGTGTTATATCGGCGTTAGTATAGTGGCAGTGTACATGCAGCGTACATGTGTCCCTGATTGTAAGAGTGAGGGAACACCTGACCCTGTGATAGGAGTTACACACTTTCTTGCTGGTGATTATTTTAGAAGGTGGTGAGGTGCGTGACCAAGGGAAACGTGGAGGGGAAATTGTATGTGGGTGGAGGGGGATATTGTATGTGGGTGGTGGAGGGGGATATTGTATGCGGGTGGAGGGGGATATTGTATGTGGGTGGAGGGGGATATTGTATGTGGGTGGTGGGGGATATTGTATGCGGGTGGAGGGGGATATTGTATGCGGGTGGAGGGGGATATTGTATGCGGGTGGAGGGGGGATATTGTATGTGGGTGGAGGGGGATATTGTATGTGGGTGGAGGGGGATATGGATGGAGCTACTTAGCCCTGTGTCTATGATATGTGAGACAGACAGATGTGTGAGACAGACAGACAGATATGTGACTCTCTTGGTACGGTGTACTACACCATATAATTATTTTTTGCACAATGTATTATGTGGTAAAATGGGCGCATTTATGTCCTAGAGGCCGTTTTATTTTTGCTGGGGGCGGGCTGATCGGGTTGCTGGGGGCGGGGCGATTGGGTTGTTGGGGGCGGGGGTTAACGGGGTGAGGGGCCCAGGTGCTTCAGCTGTATGGGGCCCTGAAATTTCTGTTGGCGGCCCTGGGTCCAATGGTTTATGGCGACCTACAGGTGGGTGACCTCAGCAGCCAGATGTCTGTTGCACCTACTGAGGTTAAACACGTGATGAAGTTGCCCAGTTTGGTGTATGAGTTTTAGAACCATAAGGCTATGTTCACATGGCTTAAAATGGGACGTATTTCAGTCTGTAATTACGCGCCGGAGTGCGCAAATTACGACTGAAATACATCCCAGTCATTACGGTAATCCACAGTTCTCATAGAGAACTATGGATTATGTCTCCTCTCCCTGCTCGGCGACTACGCCGTGGGGGGAGATAAGTGACATTTGAATTACCAGCGGCTTATACGCGCCGCTGGTAATGAAAGTCTATGGGCTGGCAAGGTGCCGGCCCCCCGCTCCCACCCCCGTTCACACGGCGTAATTGCGGGGCCCCGCAATTACGCCGTGTGGACGGGGGCGGGGCCCATAGACATGCATTATCCACCGCCTGTATACACCGTGAATAAGTAGCATGTCACTTCTCTCCCGCTCGCCGTATTGTGCAAGCAGGCAGAGGAGCCGTAATCCATAGTTCTCTATGAGAACTGTGGATTACCGTACTGACCAGGACGTATTTCAGCCCGTAATTTGCGCAGTGCGCCGCAAATTACGGGGTGAAATACGTCCCAAAATAAGCCATGTGAACATGGCCCACGGCGAGCGGGGAGAGAAGTAACATGCTACTTATTCACGGCGTATACTTGCGGTGGATAATGCATGTCTATGGGCCCCGCCCCCGTCCACATGGCGTAATTGCGGGGCGAAATACATCCCACAATTAAGCCATGTGAACATGGCCTTAATGTCTGTTACAGTGGATGTGATGGAAACATCTCCGCACATTGCTGCAGAGGGTCTTCTGCTAGACAGAGCCAGTAAGCAGAGGTGTGAACAGGGGAATGTGTCCTCTGGCATTAGTGAAACGCCAGGTAATGTAGTCATTGTCAAGGTTGGCAGTGGGAACCCTGCAATTAGCATACATGGTATGGGGGCCACAGTGGGTCCTTGGGTAGTGGAAGTTATCAGTGAGGTAGACCAGATTTCCTCTGGTAGAAACCAGGTAACAGCAAGTAGCCAAGAGCTTCAGGGTCAGGAGGTGGTCAGTGGGGACCAGAGGCCTTGGGATGAAGAGAAGTTGTGGTCTCATGGTAATCCTTCAGACAAAAGAAGTAGCAGGTTGGGGCTCAGGTGCGTCCCAAGTGGCCATGGTGGATGGCGAACCTGAGAGGTGTGTTGTGCTTACAGCTTCCTGTGAAATTAGTGTGGTTGCTGGGTTCCACTATGGGTCCTTTGCTGATGTGTGACCCGAAATAGTGAAGACACTGCCCAGTGGGCACAATACCAAGCTAGTCTATGTTCGGAAAAAGGCTACTAGTGTAGTGTACAGGAGCGTACACTCCTAATTTTGTTTGTGCCTCATGATAGTGTCTACTATGGAAGCCATTGTTTATTATGTGCAATATAATGTATCAGTATAATGCTAAGTTTTGATGCTGATCCATGACCTAAAGGGTTAATATGCTGTGTAAGCAGGAAGCAGAGTGGGGGTTACCTAGGCAACTAGGGTATGGCCAGAGGTTATAATTAAAGATACCAAGGTGGGAGGAGTTCAGTTAGGCAGTTAGTGAGTTAAACCTGGAAAGTTAGAAGACCTGTCACCTCTGCTCCAGGCTTTACAGACGTGTCTTGGGATGTAACATCTAGCCTGGAGTAAAGAACTGTTTGTGTTATACCAGCTTGCCTCCTATCTATTATTCTGCTGACAACATCAAAGACACCTCAACCGCCATCTGGACAGGTAGGCCTATCTACAGAGTGTGTCCCAGGGGAACACTGGAGGAACACCACCTACTCCTGAACAAGCAGACCCCCTATGCACTGTAACGGTGTCAAGGAGAACAAGAGAGGATTGGGTGTCTAGCCAACGTGACATTTAACTACCACTTCCCCTCCTCTCCTCTGCGACCCTGGCACGTTACACTAGGCCTGGTGGCGCTGATAATGAGGTTGTCATAAGTAACCCTGTGAATGTCGGCATGCGGGCTGAAGGTGGTGGCATTGTTGCAGAGCGTGCATGCGTTATGCCACTGGTGGTAAGTGGTTATGACCTGTCGGTTGCTTATTATGGGATGAGTGCATGGTGTAAGCTCACAGCTGAGCTGTGCATGGAAAATGTTGTCCTTGCCCCTGAGAATGTGGAGAAGATGGTGGCCCTGTGTAGGAGCTTTGACCCAGGAGGAGGATTGTACAGGGTGATCAAGGCCTATGGCCTTTATCAAAGGGGGGAGGGGTATGTGGCAGAGCGACCATAGGCAGCCGCAGGATTCTGCCACTAGGTGGTGTATGTGCCACCGAGAGCCTGGTCTCAGTGCGGGAAGCCAGGTATTGTCAGTCAGCAACGTTAGGGTGCTGACCCTTGTACGTAGCATGGCTAATGTCCAGCCATTAGGGGCTGGCCTTCCCGGAACAGCTGCAGATGGGTGGGTGGCTGATTCTACATCGTTCCAGATCTCAGTGTGCCAGCCCCGGGGTTGGGTACGTCTCTGGAGACCTATTAAAGGCCTCCTACTCCAGAAGATCGGGGGGCGTGGTTGGCTACCTGGCAGTAGTAGCAATAGGAGAGCTAATGAGCTGAGGCTCTGGCCCCCCCCAGAGATGTGAAGGAAGCTGGGACTCAGCGGGAGACTGGGAGAGATTTTTTCTGAGACTGGACGTTAGGTCCTGGTCTCCCATGAGAGAGGGACTCTTTGAACACGTGTAGATAGTGGCCAGATGATCGAGGTTTTGTTTTATGCGTTTGTTTTCCTGTGTCCTGTCTAATAAAGCTGGATGTGGCCAGTTTAAACCAGAAGCCTTTTTCAGTGTGCCATCCGTTCAACCCAAGTGGTAGTCCGTAAGCAAAAGTACCCACAGAACCGTCCGAGATGGTAGCCGGACGCATGTGAGTCATCACAATGCATACGCATTAAAAAAAAATCTAAAAAAATAGTGCAGCAAGTAATTTTGTCCAGTACAATGGACTATGATGGAAACCTGACAGATCCCATAGTCAATGGGTGCCGTTGGTGTCCATCAGGTAACTAATATAGCATCAGTGTTATTTTCAAACTTCTCTTCCTTTGATGGAACAGAGAACAGAGAACAACAATGCATAATGTGAACGAAGCTTGTTTCAATTTCTTGAAAAAACTACATATGAGTTTTTGAAGTGAGGGATGACACTGCTATGCCGATAGGAAACCTATACAAATAAAGGCATAACATACAGTAATCACTGTGCTAGTAATGTGCTGAAATCCTTCTCACATTCAAGACAAATATGGATGATTTTAGTTTCTTTGTTCTTTTACAATATATTTCTCTTTAGGTACACATGTGGTCAGTGCTAAATTTTTCAATGCAGTAAAGTCAAGCTTGACACCAATATTGTTAAATGCTGATGTATCTTTCTAGGTTTTCCATAGGGCTGCAGGAAAAGCTGTTAATCTATCTCAATAAACTATCACAATGCTCAAAAGAAACAGTCAAAAGAAGATTTAGCTCTCCTGCAGAAAAGCAAGACTATTCCTTCATCCTTGGCATTTAAAAAACCAATTGATCACTGTATTGGTTAACGTTTGACAGATGAACACTCAACCTCTGTTGTTTGAAATTTATCACTATTCCTGGTCATTCATTTTTTTTAGTTGTGATCTAAGTTGAAAAGTTCTGATTCTCAATCTGTCGAAGGCCTTCTTGACTTATATTGTTGCATCAGCATTTGTAAACATTTTTAAACATGCCATACATTTTTAGTTCATATTTTATGTAGAATGACACAATTGTGGATGAAGTAAGCAATCATTGTAGTTTAATTTTTTTTAACGTGGATATTTGCGTGGGAAACTATGCAATATACTTTGCCATTACTCACCTTCATTATAACGGGAGCTAAGAGAGAGCCATTTAAACTTGAAGCCAGCAAAAATGTTAAATAATTTTGCAAAATTTTATAAAATATTTTCGTACACCTTTTTATCTATTTTTTTCATTTTTTTTACACGGGCTACATAAAAGCTCTAGAAAAAATGAAGTATCCAGAGCATACTGCATCATGGAAAAATGCATCTGATCCAAAAAACCACAAGAACACTGCAAACCTGTAACGGTTGGCTTGAGGTATGGATCCTCTGGACCTCTGCAAGCAGTGGTATAAGCCACGCCAGGGAGCAGAGTCTAAGTAGATCCCAGTTTTCACCAGAGCCCACTGCAAGGCAGGATGGGCTTCCTGCGGTGGGAGACTACCAGGTTGCTACTCCATTTGTGATACACGTGGTACAGAATCGTCAGGAAACTCATGGTCAGGGACAGGCGGAGAGGTCAGGACAGGCATAAGGCAAACCTAGTCAGTGGACGTAGCAAGGATAAGGAACATGGCAGGACTGGAACACTATCAGAACGTTCTATGGCTTGGAGAACTATAGATCTTGTAGGCAAGCAGGAGAGGTGTCCAAGAGATATAGGGTCAGCTCCTGGCAATTAGCCAGTTACCGGCACGCTGTCCCTTTAAACCCCACTTAGTCAGTGCGTGAACGACCTATGGGGCTGGGACGCACACACCAGTTGACAGAGGAGCGCGGAGAAGCAGGTGAGTCCTTGACGTCAGTATGGCACGCCCGCAGCCTAACATATTGATCACGGCGACACTCGTCCCTGGCACCACATGAGGAGATGAGACAGGAGTGCGCCCATGGTCCAAAATGTGAGGCTACTCATAACAAAACCAAAAAGCATTGTATATAGTGCATTTTTTATAACACTATAGGTTTTTATGCAATAACGGGAGGCAGTGTTTTTGGGCAAAAAATACACACAAATTCCGTGAAAATACTATATGAATTTTATGGAATTATTACATGCAAAACAAGCCATAGAATAATTGTTTCCAAAGAAAGTACATGGACATGTGTGATGGACACATTGCAAGATTGAATGACTGCTGCAGACCACAGGAGCACACCAAGGTCAAGCATTTTGTCTGCAGCTTAAAAAATAAGAAAGTTGCACTATATAGTTTCTGTCTTAAATCTTACCAAAGAATGAAAGCTCCTATGGGACAGATTTATTAATACAGTTTTAAATTAAGAAAGCTGAGAATTAAAAAAAATTTGACAAATTTACCACAGTGGCCCATGCTATGCATTAAAGGTGGGACATCTTGAGACACTTCTGTCTGTCACCTCTTGGTTAGGTACTAATAGACCAATTTTTTGTACCAACATTTTTCAGCATCTGAGCACATGGCTCTGTCTGCCATGCCACACCCCCTTGACTAACGAAGTACAAAAATGTATTAAAAACTTATGTAATTGTGACAACCTCAGCCTTTTCATGGATGATTATTTGCGAAACTGAAACACTATGGTAGAACATGACTTAAAGGGCTTATCTCACCATGCTGTTTCACAAATCTACAGGTAGCTTCAGACTCACGCTTCCTGGTCAGGCTGTTGTTGGTTCTACAGCAGTGAATGGCATATCAGCTCTGCTTTTTCTATCTATTCCTGTTAAAGTGACAGGAGTGCTGGAGGTTTGGAATCTGTAGTGCCCAACGCTATAGAGCTCTAAGGCTTAAAGGGGTTTTGCCATGATGTAATGTTGACGTGGGATCCTCCAAAATGTGTATTTAATCACTTTTCTAAATATATGTGATTACAAAAAGTGAAGCCTGTGACATCTACAGCATTGCTCAGTCCCCCTTAGTTACCTGAAAGTTTACATTAGACACAAGGAGCTGACAGGAGCTGATCTCGCTACGCTTGCGTATTTGCACTTCTTATCTGATGACAGGGAACATGAATGAGCTTGTAAAGGAGAAAGTGCAGTGTATGAGTTTCTCTGCTGTATAGAGAATCCACTGTTGTAATGTTATTATTTGAGTAAACTTTTGAGACACTCCCTTCTTCCTCACTCTCTGCTCACCCCCTCCCTTTCACCCATGCAGTGTTCATGAATCAGCATGATTTGTTTATATTCTCCCCTGAGCTGATAAGGAGGTAAGGAACTCACTTCTTCTCAAAACCCCTTTAAAACTCGTCATTAACTTAGGAAAAAAGCTTCTGCAGTAAAGATGAGGCTCAGCAGGGGTGGCTTACCATGGTCAGATGGTAACATGAATAAAACAGATAAGAGAAAGAGCAAGGAGAGGTTGTTGGTAACCTAATGAAACTTATGTACACCATCAGTAGATAAAATCTTCTTTATCTCCTGAAAAAAATACACAAAGAGGGACTACTGACAATCCCTAGTTTCCCAAAAAAATCCCCCACACCATACATGAGAATTCAAAGAGCCAAAAACAAAAATCATGTATTAAAACTTCACTTTTAATTATATAATTCTAAAAGAGGAGAAAACACCCCACTAAATCCTAAAGAAACTAATTAACAGTAAAGAAGAAATCAGAGACAACGCCCCGAAAAGGGCGGCCCTGTCAGGAACCTAAACCCTAATTAAACTAACCCTGTTACTACAAGTGTCCCAACATGTTTCTATGTCCCAATAGACATTTCATCAGGGGACGAAGTACGAAAAAGATTGGTTCAAAGATAAGAAAAAGGTCCAAAGTTATTAAAGGGACCATAAAATGATACACACATTACTATCTTATAAAGACTACAGGGCAAATGGAGACTAAAAAATTCACTCCACAAAGAAGGGTAGTGGTATGGTTTCCACAAAAAAAAAGGGGTGGCGGTATGGTTTCCACTCAAAAAACCCCCCTATAAGTCAAAAGAGACCCACCGTGTGAAGATAGGATGTAGTATAAAATACCCAATCCCATAGTATATTTGATATAGACTACAGTGGGAAGACTGACAACATAGATTATTATTCAAGAGATAAGGCACATATCTTAACGGTAATCAATCATCGACATATGCAATAGCTTTTTAGTTGTCAAAAAAATAATAATGCCCACAATAATAGATCTATAGCCTCATCTAATAGTGTGCTATATAGTATATATAGTGTGCTATATAGTAGTAATTAAAGCCACAATATCCGAAGTTAAATCTCCAGATACACAATAGGTACATACAATGCAAACAGTACCAAAAATTAGACCTGGAATAAGGCAAAAATGTAAAAGCAAGGGCCAGTGACCAATAGCTGTAACATACTCACGGCCCTGCACTCCCACTGTTTATCGTACTCAACACGGTCTCCCGCATGTACGGCGGGGGGGATCTCCAAGACAGACTGAGGATGAAATCCGTTCTCCTCCAGTTAGAAGGGCAGCTGTTTGAGTGGATACCATACCGCCACCCCTTTATTTTTGTGGAAACCATACCACTACCCTTCTTTGTGGAGTAAATTTTTTAGTCTCCATTTGCCCTGTAGTCTTTATAACATAAAAATTTGTGTATCATTTTATGGTCTCTTTAATACCTTTGGTCCTTTTTCTTATATATGAACCAATCTTTTTCGTACGTCATCCCCTGATGAAATGTCTATTGGGACATAGAAACATGTTGGGACACTTGTAGTAACAGGGTTAGTTTAATTAGGGTTTAGATTCCTGACAGGGCCGTCCTTTTCGGGGCGTTGTCCCTGATTTCTTCTTTAGGATTTAGTGGGGTGTTTTCTCCTCTTTTAGAATTATATAATTAAAAGTGAAGTTTTAATACATGATTTTTGTTTTTGGATCTCCTGAAAAAAAACAAAAAACAGCAATGCATTAGTAATAGTCTTCATTTACCTTTCTCTTTCACATGTTAAAAGTTAATAATTGTAAAACCGCTTTAACAATTTTTTCCAGTTCTTTTTTAAATTAAGAGTTCATTCCTTCTTATAAAAGAAGTAAAAGGCTGGTCAACTGGGGAATATTGCATTCATTCTCCATATTATACTGTTTCTGTTATGAAAGTTGCAAGATCTAATGTGACAGCATAGTTTATCCTGAAGTTACACTAGAACTGGACCACTGTGCAATGCATGCTCAGTAATTATTTATCCATTGGCTGAAATGTAAACCTCACGCACATGAGACATTTAAAAAATTAATTTTGTGGATCTACAGTGGGAAAAATAAGTATTTGATATCCTGGCGATTTTGCAAGTTTTCCCACCTACAAAGAATTTTAATCCATGACGGTGTAGTGTGTTACTGATGGCAATCTTTGAAACTTTGGTCTCAGCTCTATTCAGGTCATTGACCAGGTCCTCCCATGTAGTTCTGGGCCTGTTCCTCACCCTTCTCAGAATCACCCATACCCCACGAAGCGAGATCTTGCATGGAGTCCCATTCCGAGGAAGATTGGCATTCATCTTGTGTTTCTTCAATTTTCCAATAATTGCACCAACAGTTGTTGCCTTCTCACCAAGCTGCTTGCCTATTGTCCAGTAGCCCATCCCAGCCTTATGCAGGTCTGCAATTTTGTCCCTTAGACGACACTTTGGTCTTGGCCATGGTGGAGAGGTTGGAGTGTAAATTATTTAGTGTGTGCACAGGTGTCTTTTATACAGGTAACAAGTTAAAACAGGTGCAATTAATACAGGTAATGAGTGCAAAGTCTGTGAGATCCAGAATTATTGCTGGCTGGTAGGTGATCAAATACTTATTTAATGCAATAAGATGCAAATTAGTTATTTAAAAAATCATACAATGTGATTTTCTGGATTTTTCTTTTTAGATTCTCTCTCTCACAGTTGAAGTGCACCTAAGATAAAAACAGACCTCTCCATTCTTTGTTGGTGGGAAAACTTGCAAAATCTCCAGTGTCTCAAATGCTTTTTTCCCTACTGTATATGAATCTGGTTAAGAAAGAGCTCTGTGGCATTTGCTGATACCCGTCATATTATAGAGGTATTCTCATCTAAAATAATTACTTCTAGGGGTGAAAAGAAAATCCCAGGAAGGTACCATATGGTTACACACAAAGGGGGATTCTGTCTAGGTCTAACACTTTCTTAATTGCCAGTAGCAACTAATCAGAGCTCCCCTTTCATCTTTTCAGAGCACAATATGAAATGAAAGGGGAGCTTTGATTGGTTGCTATGGGCAACAAAGAAAATCTTAGACAGTTTTCCCCCAAAGTGTCTAAATTATAGGGACTTTTAGTGCATAGGATCCATGCAGCAAGATTAATATTCAGACGAAAAGCCGTATTATCTTACTCCCCTTATTATCACACTCTTAGGATACCAGAAACCTGGGATATGACACATTTGGTATCTGAAGCTGTGGCTACCAGTGGTATTGAGAATATTCTTCTCATAGCCTTTTCTCTTTTGCTCCTTAACCCTTTATTGCACCTTGAAGTTTCTGTATGTCATGGTGCATTGCCTGTTAATGCACCATGATGTATAGGAATGTCATGGCGATGCTGTGCCCACACGATTGCTGTGAGAGCTTGGCGGTGATTGACTGCTTGGCTCCTCCTGCTTCTGTTGGGAGCAAAGATAACTCCCTCCCAACGAGATTGTGGGTTTTCGGTGGTTTTCATCGGAACCATTGGTCAGACAATGACCGCTGGGTTGTCTATTATGTAATCTTGTCAGGTTCTGCTTGCAGGCGGCGCATAGACATGCTGCAATGTATTATACCTGCATTATGCCAGCGATCTAATAATCGATGCGTATAGTTCCAGAGTGGGACAAGTGACAAAAATAAATAAATGAAAAGTAAAAGTGTAAAAAAATACAGTAAAACTCACGCACCACCCATTACAAATAACACTCACTCAAAAAAAGATTCAAAATAAAAAACAATGGCAGAATTGCAATTTTTGTTTATTCCACTGCATATAAAATGGAATAAAGAAAGATCAAAAAGTCATGCAATTGTAAATCTGTACACAGAAAAATAAAAAAAGTTCTGTCTCTCAGACTATGGCGATACGAAAACGTGTTTTCTTTTCTAAATAAAAGTGTTTTTATCGTGTAAAAGCAGTAAAACATAAAAAAATACAAATTGGGTATCGCTGTAATTGTGTCGACCTGCTGAGTAAAGTGAACATGTCATTTGTATTGCAGTGTGACCACTGTAAAAATTAAAAATAAAAACACTGCCAGGATTGCTGTGTTTTGTTTATTCTGCCTCCCAAAAACCTTGATAAAAAGTGATCAAAGCGTCATATGAACCCCATAATGGTATCGATGGAGACGTCAGCTCATTCCACAATAATTAAGCCCTTAGCTCCATATTCAGAAAAATAAAAAAGTTAAGATTGTCAGACTATTTTACAAACCCATTGCTATTGGGTTAAAGGAGCAAAACCTAACAAACTATATAAAATTTATATAATTGTAATTGTACCGACCCACATAGCAAAGTTATCCTGTCATTTATTCTGCACGGCGAACGCTGTAAAAATGAAGCCTAGAAAACAGTGGTGGAACTGCAGTTGTTTTTTTATTTTTTTTTATTTTCATGGGCTTAGTTAAAAAAAACTATGGAACACCTGTGCACCCAAAATGCACAATACTTCCCTAGATGAGATCTCTGAGGGGTGTTGAATCCAAAATGGGGCGACTTCTGGAAGGTTTCACTTGTTCTGGTACTTTAGGAGCTTTGCAAATGCGACATGGCCCCACCAAAATCTGCGTTCCAAAAGCCAAATAGCGCTCTCTCCCTTGTACGCCGTGCCGTGTGCCGAAACAGCAGTTTATACCCAAATATAGGGTACTGTCAAACTTCAAAGAAGTTGTGTAACAAATATTTGGGTGATATTTTTTCTAGGATTCCTTGTAAAAATGAAACATTTTCAGTTAAAACTACATTGTATTGAAAAAAAAAAATTTGTTATTTTCACAACCTTACGGTGAAGAAATGTGTCAGACACCTGTGGGGTTGACATACTTCCTACACCCCTGGATATATTCCTTAAGGGGTGTAGTTTCCCAAATTAGGTCTTTTTAGAGGTGTTTATTACATTTTAGCACCTTGAGTTGTCCGCAAACCTGTAATAATGCCTAAAATATATTCTAATGAAAATGAGACCCCAAAATCCAGTAGGTGCTCCTCCTATTCTGAGGACTGTGTCAAATAGCGCACTAGGGTCACATATAGGATATCTCTAAAAACGGCAGAATCAGAGAAATTAATATTGAGTTGCATTTTCCTGTTACAATCTACTGTGTCCCAGTAAATAATGGGTAAAAATTAAAAATCTGCAAAAAAATTACATTTTTAAATTTCACTTCTTCTTTGCTTTAATTTCTGTGAAACACCAAAAGGGTTAGCAAATTTTCTAAATCCTGTTATTTATGATTTTTTGCCGTTTAAACGCCATTTTTTATGCGCAAAATTTAAGTATAGAATGCGCCTGATGTATGAACCCGTTCTACTGCGGGACATAAATCAGGCACATTCTAGCACTAACGCAACATTTCTGGCTGAGGTAAACCACTTTGAAAGTGGTTAACCTGTTCCAGCAGTAATGTGCCTTGAATTGCCGTAATGAAGTTATAAATCTATAGATTCGTACGTAATGTACCTGGTACAAACTGATTGGGGACTGTACTACACACAGCCTGTGGCAGGAAACCAGGGAATGAACTGGAGCAGAGATGCAGGGGCATGAGATGTACATGTCTGAGAATGATAATGAACAGTGCTAGGAGGATTAGGGGGTAGATGCAGAGAAGTCCTATATTGTAACAGCAAGGAATTCTGGGACATGTAGGAAATAGCTGCAGGAGAACTACTGACAGTCCCACAACCAGGAAGTTTCATTGATCTTATGATAGATGAATAAAGAGGCAAAAAGGAGAAAAGAAACACATGAAGGTAGTGGAATATCTTTACTTTTCAATATAAATTCTGTTTATAGTGTTCTATGGAATCATTAATCTCCCTGGATAAAAAGGGAGTGTGGAAGATATTTTATTTTTAGCATTAATACCAACATCTTTAGTGGTATATAGTAATAAAGAGGTCAGTACTAACATTTTTGTTTACTGTATTAAAGAAATCAATGGTACCATCCTTGGTGGTCTATAGCAGTGAAGATATTTATTCCAACATTCCTGGTGTTCTAGGACATCTAAAGGGTAATGATAGCCTCTCTGATGGTCTATAACAGTAAGCCATTAATGTCAGCATCTATGGTGGTCAAAAGTATCTCACCACCGTTGGCTCTGGTACCATTTTCTTTCTTACATAAAACAGAATGGCTATGTCCTTAAAGGTTTGTCCCACCACGCTATTTCACAGAGCTTCAGCCAGCTTCAGGCTCTGACTTCCTGGTCAGGCTGTGGGCGAGTTTAAGCAGTAATTGGCACATCATCTCTGCTGTTCCCAGCTTATTCTAATAGAGAAAGCAGAGTACAGGAGGTTTGTAAAATGTAGTGCACAAGAGTACAGAGCTCTACAGGGTTAAAGCTTGTCAGTAAGAAATGTAAACAAGCTCCCGTCTTCAAGATAAGAGACAGAGCACGCTTCACCATTCCAGCCACTGCTATAGTCTGTTAGAGCAGAGAGAGTTGACTGGTAACTAGGAAAGCTTGTGTAGAAAAGCAGGAGATAAGAACTGCTTTATCCCTGAAGAGAAGGAAAATCAGAAAAGCAATGTAATTGATAATTGTCTTTATTTACCTATGCCTACATGTTAAACACCTTCCCACTGCAGCCTATTTTTTTTGTTATTGCATTTGTCTTTTTCTCCCCGGCTTCCAAGAGCCATAACATTTTTATTTTTCCATCTACATAATCATACGAGAGCTTGTTTTCTGCAGGACAAGATGTGCTTTTTAATGATGCCATTGACTCTACTGTATAATGTACTAGGAAATATAAAAGAAATTAGGATGAAATATGAAAAAATTTACTTGTGCCATTTTTGCAGGGTTTTTGTTTTTATATTGATCGCTTTTTAGTATACAGTAAATGATGTGTTATCTATATAATAGAAAATGTGGCTCACCTGCTTCTCAGACGATCATAAATCCTGCAGACCTCAGGTATAGAGTAATTGCAGTCCAGGCTCGCTGCCGGCCAAGCAGCTAAAACACAAAGACGTAACGGAAGTTTCTTCCCGATAAACGCACAACAGTGCGCCGCAAATGAATCCTCCGCCCTCCTGCTAGTATAAATCACTCTTCTTTATTGAACATGTAAAAGACAGCCAACTGACAAACTACACGTAGCACACAAGACTAACGCGTTTCGGGCTTGCTAGCCCTTGTTCACAGTAAATTTTCTAAATGTTAGCATCGTATTTAAAATAAATGACAACCAATAAAATTCAACATAGCATACACGTGACTGAGACCGGAGGGAACCCCGGAACGCAAGCGAGAATAAGAGGATGGTAACCTGTATAGAGTAAAGGGTACAACATAAAAGATGTATGAGAGGGCATATATAGAACATAGGTTTCATGGACAATCAGCATGAATAAAGTATACATTTTATAATAGAAACCAAAGAAATACTATATTAGTTACAGAAATGCGGACCTTAAGGAGTAAACAACAAAATTATAATTAATGAATACTGTGATTTATTATTCCAGGAACAAATAGCTCTGAAGGCATTACAGGATTTAAACGAAGAGGGTAAGATCTACAGGTTGAAAAAAAAATCTACAGGTTGATGAAAATGAGAAAATAAGTATACTTTAAAACAGCACACACCTAATCCTGATTTTTACCCTTTAAAAGCGAGAGTACCAGTACTTGATAGTTTCCAGTATGCAATGGAACGCGATCTCATGCATCTGGATGAAAAAAATAAAAAACAAAAAAAACGAATCTGAACAAGGTAGTTCAAAAAAGTTCAAACACAAACATAACCTCACTTGGTCACAGTACAAAGCCATTAAAGAGCTTAAAAACAATAACAACCTTGTTATTAAAAGAGCAGATAAAGGGGGAGCAACGGTAGTTTTAGACGCTGGCCTCTACACTACTCAGGTGTATAAAATATTGGAAGATCCTAGGACCTATAAAAATCTAAGAGAGGACCCCACGGCCCATTTCAGAAAGAAATTGGAAGGTTTATTAAATAATTTTTTATGGAGCCCCAAAAGTACACAAAAATGTTTTTCCACCTGGCCTTAGACCAATAATCTCAGGCAATAATTCATTATGGGAGAGACTAAGTACATACGTGGATAAATTTTTACAACCCCTGGTACAAAAACTACCGGGATATATCAAGACACTAAGGCACTATTAAGCATGCTATCCGGGAGGGCATGGAATAGTGATTACACCTGGATTAGTTGCGATGTTGAGAGTCTGTACTCAAGTATACCACATCACATCGCATTTATAGCAGTGGATTTCTTTTTGAAACCGTATTCTCATTACACAGAAACTACCCATGAATTCATCTTATTGGCCATATAGTTCTTACTGGGTAGTAATTATTTCAAATTTGAAAATAATTTCTTTTTACAACTATTGGGAGCTCCCATGGGGGCCACTTTTTCACCATCTTTGGCTAATCTGGTTATGGCGTGGTGGGAACACCACGCCATTTACAGCTTGGATAATCCCTATATTGATGCCGTGGTCTGGTATGGGCGCTACATCGACGACCTTCTTATCATATGGGGTCGCGATGTGGCGCTCATACAGTCCTTCTTTGATTACATAAATGATAATAATTTCAACCTTAGATTTACAGGTTCTTGGAACAAAACTAATATCCCCTTTTTAGATGTCCATCTCAAGGGAGACATAAATTTGGGCATGATTACTACCACGTTATTTTGCAAACCTAATGCAGGCAATTCTGTTTTAAAAGCTAACAGTTGCCATGCGCCACATACCATAAAAGCCATACCATATGGAGAGTACATAAGAGCTAAGAGGATCTGTACCTTACCACAGGACTATGAAAAAGAAGAAAAAATCATAGATAGGAGATTGAGTGAAAGGGGTTATAAAGACAAAAATTTGATTGAAGCCAAATGAAAAATCTGTCATAAAACCCAGTCTCAACTGCTAGAATCTACTAGTACAAAAACATACAATAGCCCTATTTCAAATAAAATAGTTTTCTCCACTAAGTATAGTAAGAACTACAGGGAAATCAAGAAAATCTTTCGAAAAAATCTAAACATTCTAAGACAAGATGACATTCTAGCAAAAATTCTGGATAGTGGAATAGAGTGTGTCCCAAAAAAAGCCAAAACCATTGGAGATATAATATCTCCTAGTACTTTTTTTGGCAAGCCAAAAACTTCGGGTAAAACGTGGCTCTCCCAGAAGGGATTTTTTCCGTGTGGGGGTAGCCGATGTGGGGCGTGCAAATACACGGTTAAAACGGACACTTTTGCTGACACAAAAAAGTTGCGTGATTATAATATTTATCACTTTCTCAATTGCAACGTCGATGTAATTTAATCTTGAATGTCCCGTTGCTTGAGAAAATAGTGGCAGCAAATCGGAAGCTTAAAACCGAAATTTCAGAACATATCCTTTTATAAAAATCAACGGGGGACAAAATTTTTGGGTGGCCCCCAGGCATTTTATGAATGTCCAGGGGGTTTTTATCCAGCTTTAAATTTTATGCCGTTAAACATTTCCTGCCCTACCGAGGTGGGAATTGGGAAAAAAAACTCAGAAAAAGGAAAAGCTTTTTTGGCCCTTAAAGTTGGGAAACCGCATCCGAGGGAATGAATTATCGTGGGGGGACCTTCTATATATACATTAAATTTTAAAATTTTTGTTGTTTACTCTTAAGGTCCGCATTTCTGAAACTAATATAGTATTTTTTGGTTTCTATTATAAAATGAACTTTATTCATGTGTTGTCCATGAAACCTATGTCTATTTTATCCCCCTTCAAATTTTTTATGTTGTACCCTTTTACTCTATACAGGTTACCCATTCTTATTCTCGCTTGCTTTCCGGGTTCCCCCCGGTCTCAGTCAGGTATGTTGTTGAATTTTATTGGTTGTCTTTATTTTAAAAAACGATGCTAACATTTAGAAAATTTACTGTGACAAAAGGGCTGCAACCGAAACGCGTTGTCTTGTGTGCTACGTGTAGTTTGTCAGTTGGCTTTTTTTACTTTTTCAATAAAGAAGAGTGATTTATACTAGCAGCCGGGCGGAGGATTCATTTGGGGCGCATGTTGTGCATTTATGGGGAAAAAATTTTTCCGTTATTTCCTTTGTGTTACCCTATACTCTACGTTTCCCGGGGTAAAACCCCAAAATATGTGGGGTTTTTTTTTAAAAATTTTTAATTTAATTTTTAAAAAAAATGCAAACCTTTCCCCTTTTTAAAAACTTTTGGGCGCTGCAGCAATATTTTCTGCGACCAATAACTTTTTTGTTTTTCAATTTATGGACCTGAGTGAGGGCTCATTTTTGAGGGCTGAAGTGTAGTTTTTATTGGTACCATTTTGGGATAACTGTGACTTCATAATCAACTTTTACTCCACATATTAGGGGACGTGAAACTATTAAAAAACAATTTGGGTTTTAAATTTTTAAATTTTTCTAGGGGGTTTTTTTTAGCGTCGAGAAAAATATACGTTAAATTTTAAAAGATGCCCCTTTAAAACAGTTTGGGGCATCCCAAAATTACGTTTTTAACTACTTTTTTTATTTTATTTTTTATTTGTAAAGTGGCAAAAGGAGGATGTTTTAAAGGGCTTTTCTCACTACAGACTTTTGCATTCATCGAGCTTTTTTTACTGTTTTAGTTTATTAAAATACAAGGTTTGGGTTTCCCCTCCTCCCAGTAAGCCGTCTTACCTGTTCACTTCTGAGTCATCTTCTTCATTTTGTTTGAGCAGTGAGAGGGAGTGGATGTCACAGCTCTCCAAACCTCAGTTCTCATGTCTGGAGAGCTGTGAAAAGGTCACCTCCCCCCCAAAGACCCCCACCAGGAAATTTTTTTGAAACTAGAACACGTGTATTGTTGTAAACAGCCTAAAATGATGAAACAAATTTGAGAAATTCAAACTGCTCCCCCCTCTTTTATCAGGCAGAGTGTAAAAAGGGTTTTGTTTATTGGAAAGGGGGTGAAGAATGTATAAAGGTGTGTTATATGGATTGGGGGAGCCAGTGGGATAAGAGTGTGTAAAATTGGGTTTGGGGGGTGAATCTGGCAAACTAAAGAAGGCAGAGGAAAACACAGGGAGCCTTTTCAAACAGCTCCCGGGGGAAATGAGCACAGAGACACCATAGAGCCAAACCAGCACAGGGGTCTTTTTCCCACCAAGGTTGAACCCAAATTTCAAGGGACCAAAACACAGCAAAGGGGGGTGAACCGACCCCGGCTGGGAAAAAGTATCCTCACACACACATATAAACCCAACACCTTTCTAAACTAAATGAAATTTTGGTAATAAAAAAACCCAAATTGGGAAAATTGCCCTTTTTTCTATTTCCCCCGATATTTTTCCCTTGTAGCGAGAAAACCCCTTTCAACTTTAAATACTTTTTGTTTTATTTTTAAGTTTTGCACTTTTACTTGTAGTAACTCTAGGGAACTTGACCACTATGGGGCTCAATCACTTGTACACCCTTCTGTCTGCATTATGGATATAATGCAGAAGGTGTACCAAGATGATGCCCTTTTATTTCTTTCCCGCCCGAGCAGGGAAAAAAAAAGAAGTTTTTAACAGGGGGGTGTTTATGGAAAAACCTTTATTTTGGCCCTTCCCCCTGCCATGTCACCATTCAAAAACCCCTCAAAACTTGGTTTTCAGTTTTAGGGTGGGGGGGATCGAGTGAGGAAAAAGGTGGCAAACCCCCAACTACAGGGGTTTTAAAAAGCCACTCCCCAAACCTTGCTGTTAGTGTCATCAGTAATTAATTGTTGGCCTCTATCACATATGGAGCGGGCCCCCAAACGGTGAACCCCACCCCCAATTTCTCCCTTGCTGGCATTGGTACATCAAATGTCAGTAATTGGGTTTAAAACTAAAACAAATTTAAATCCCTTTTTTAAAGGTTTTTTAAATTAAAATGTTACCCTCCCTTCAATCCCCAGAGAACTCAAGAAGGAAAGGGACAGACAACTCCACAACTAAAAAATTGTACAGCCACATATTCTTCATTTTGGGGCCCAGCAACCCAAACGTGCTTGAAAAAGGTTTAATATACATTTGAATTTCAATAAATAATGATTGCCATAAAATTTTAAATACCAGTTTCAGCCTCCTAGTATCAATAAGCAGGCACACGGGGCCCCTTTAAAAAGGGGAAGAAAAAATTTCTTTTAACCCCCTTTTGGCACCGGAAAGCACACTTTGATAATTCTGATGATTGCCGATATCAGTTTGTGATTTTCTATTCTCTAGCACCACGCAGCCTCTTGACATCCCAATTTCAATTCTTCCCCGCTTTAAAAACTATAATTTGCATTGAATTTAAATGTGGGAAATTTTAATTCTTTTGACTTTTGCTTTAAATATTTATTGGCAAATCCCGAAAGGGTCATTCTATTACTGGGAAAAAGGAAAAAACAAACCCTTATTTATAAATCCAAAAGCATAAGCATAACAGCCAGTACTAAGGCTAAGTTCACATGGCATAATTGCGGGGCGTAATTACGGCCCGCAATTACGCTGTGTGTTCGGGAGCTTGTGCCGATCGGCGCGAGCTCCCGCGGGGCGAGGGGGCCAGCAGCCCAACAGCCCCATAGACATGCATTACTCACGGCGCGTAAAAGGCGCTGGTAATTGACATGTCACTTGTCTCTCCGCTCGGTGTATTGTGCGAGCGGGGAGAGGAGGCATAATCCTTAGTTCTCTATGAGAACTGTGGATTACCATAATTATTGGGACTGATTTTGCCACGTATTGAGCGCAGTACCCCGTGAAATACGGTCCGAAATACGTCCCAATTTAAGCCGTGGGAACATAGCCTAAGGGTACCGTAATTCCATAAATACAAATGCATATAAAACTGAGGAGATGTAAACACAAACACAGGCCACAACATGCCTGAAGTACGCCCCACAAATACAGCAAAATCATAGCACTCATTGATTTTCAGATGTACTCCCTGGCGCATACTGAGCCCTGGGAGAAAGAAGTGACATGTTACTTCTTTCCAGGGATAACGCTTCAGAGAAGGAGAGGGTGTATGGGGGCCGGGCTGGAGCGCTTTAGAACTATGTGCTGGCCAGCGTGTACTTCTAAAACAGCAGACGTATAGCGGTGTGCACAGTATGCGCTGCTATATGCTGGAGGACAGATGCACCAAGAAATGAGTGGATAATTCATAATAGTAAGCATGTACTGTCAGACACAGGGCACGACATGTATAACTGGGTCTGCACCATTTTTTTGGTCTGCTTTGAGCCAAATAAACATAACCCTGTTCTATAGATGTATGAACTGCCTTATCCCAAAACTTGGTGCAGTCAAGAGAAGACCAACACTTTTGAATGTGCCAAAGATGCAGGGGCGTGTCATGCCTGAGTCATACGATGCACCAACAGTTTGGTGCAAAATTGTCATACAATTCCGAACCAGTGGCATGGCTGAGACTACTTTTGGTGGAGAACAGGACACATTTATAAAGTGCTATGAGACACTTTCATACATACTGTCAGATCGTACACTATTAAAAACAGAGGTAGAATTGGCAAGTTGATGCAATGTTCATATAGGTCTCCCAGTGTCTCCACAACAGTCACAGTACCTTCATAGCTGTGAGAGTCTCCATGTCTTCATTAGGGTCAGTTCCAGTGCTGCCATAACAATGACAGTAAGAGTAGCTCAAATGAACCCAAAATAATAGTTGGTCCTCAAAAGTGTCCTCAAAACAAACACCAACAGAGCCTTGTAATGGAAAGCTATCTTATTGCCATGCAATATCACACCACAACTACAAAAATAATAGTCAAGTCTGAGGCATTCTATCCTACATGGACTCTGCATTCTCTAGTTATATAACTTTTAAGTAAGTGCTGTGTTTTCTCAGCAGAATGGAGCTTGCTTCTCACTGTCTGCTTTTATCTTTCGTGTAAGAAAACATTTAGCCCTTAGAGTTACTGACCAAAGAGAATCCTTGTGCCATCCTGTCAGGTCTGCAGAGCAAGTATCTGTGTATTAACATAAAAAATAGCAGTCACTCAATAGCTAACAGTGTGTCTTTGCAGCATGTTGTAATGTTTCTTCAAGGACTTTAATAAAGTAAAGTAAAAAAACATGTAGGAAAATGCAGACAGTCCATGCAAAAAACACACTGGGAGTGGATTCTGCAGACTATGAGGGGCAAAAAGTTTAAAACAAACAAGGGAGCAGACTTGGACCAGGATGAACACCAGAGGAACTGCAGACTTGCACTAGGAGGAACACCACAGGAACTGCGGATTTGAATCGGGGAGGAACCCTGTGGATTTGAGCCACGGGAAACCCCAAAGAAAACTCGGACTTAAACCGGGGGGAAACCCCAAATTTACGGGTTGACGGGGAATGGGTGGCCAGCAGACAGAATACAGACTACAGGCAGAAGTCAGCTCCAGGCAGGAACAAAAATAGGAGTACAGATGGTCAGAGGCACTGTGTATGAAGTCAAGAATGTGCAACACAAAGTCGGGTCTTAAAGAGGTTTTGCCAAGAAGTGAGTTCCAAACCAAACAGGTTTAATACTCCCCCCCCTTTGAAAACTTAAAAAAAGGGGCGCGTTTTTTCTGTGTTTAAAAAAACAAGTACCTTTTTCTGTGATGTCATCATTTCCCCTCCTTTTCCCAAGGTTGCTGATACCAGTCTCTGTATTTAAGAAAAACATTTTTTTTGGCCAAATCCACAAAAAAGAACTGTATTTTGACAAGCTATTTTTCATTTTATTTCCCCCCTCTTATTTGCTCGGGAAAAAGAAGATAAGCTCAGCAGGCAGCCTTCTTTAATCCTTTAATAAAAGGGCGGGCAGGTTAAAGGGAAAAAGGGGCCGAGCAGAAAAGCCAGGGACCCTTTAATGTTTCCCTCAGAAAATTTAAAATTACAACCAGGGGAATTCTCTATACAAAAAACACAGGATCTTTCCCCCCCAGTCCCTACATTAGCCCTTCATGTTTTCCCCGCCCTCAAAAAGAAGTGCAAACAAAGCCCAAACCCCGGCCAATCAGCTCCTGAATGTGTCTAAAGTAAAACCCGTCAGGAAACCAAGGCATTTAAGGAAGGCTGTAATCTCAGAAGCTTCACTTTATTTGGGGACCTATATTTAGAAAAGGGGGGAAGTACCCATTTTTTAGGAAAACCCACGTCAAAATTAGAAACATGGCAAAACCCCTTTTAAGGGAAAAAGGGGAGGGCTAAAAAAGTTTACCCAGGGAGTGAAAAATGGGTTTTTCACTGTGAGTGCTAAGAGTAAGGGAAAATATTGGGCCCCGCTGGGGGGGCACAGAAAACACTGAAAACCCCCCGGGTTTAAAGGCCCTCATGTAGGCAAGGGCCCTAAAACAGGGGTACAAATTTTTTTTTTCTCATTTGAACTTCCTCTCATGGGCAAATACAACTCTGCTCGCTCACAATTTAATTTGCAGCCATCCTGCCTGCACAGTTTTCAATTTTTTCAAACCCCCAACCACCAATGTACAACTAGGAAAAAGGGAAATACACAGCTGGGAATGTCAGTTTAATTCCCGAATTTAAACCCTCCCACACCTGCAAAGGGAGGGGAAAACCGAAGTGAAAATATTGGGGGGGTTTGTGTTTTGTGTGTGGGTTTGGGGGTGGGGGCAGAGGGGAAAATAAAAGAAGCCCGGGCCCCAAACCCAAACTTTTTAAAGGGGGCCCCACCTACCCCCCCCTCTTTCCCCAGCCACCTCCCCCGAAACCCCGACCATGTAAACAGGACATGCGTTAGATAAAATAATTAAAAAAAGTGGGAAAAAAACCCCAACATACATCTCGCTACATACTACTAAACCCAAAAAAATCCCCCTATTTCCAAGACCCCAAAATTACCAAAAAACAACTAAAATAAAAAGGGCTGGGTTATACCCCCCAGAAAAATGACCAAAAATACAAAGTAGTGGCTTTAATAATACCCCTTTCACTAAATTTCTGATCAAATACACAAAGGGCCAAAATACCACCCTATAGTGGTTTAAAACTAGTTTTTACACAAAGGCTCTTTTAACTGTTTTATAACCACCATACAGTGAAACCCTATAGAGTTAGACACCAGTGTACACAGGCTCTGCCCGAAATAAAATTGATTTAACCCGTGTTTGTTACATCTTTGTGACTCCCCAGGTGAGTTTCTCTGACAATTTTCGACTTTTCCCCCTTTGTTCTACATTTCCGGGCCCCCGTCCCCCATTTATTTACATCTCCCGACCAAATTTTCCCGCAAAATTTTAAAACACAAATTCTTTTGAAATACTGACTTTAAAAAACACCTGGCCCCCTGGCTATATGGGGTCCATTTTGGCAGGGAGGGGTTTGATAGGATATATGGGGCCCCAAATGGGAAGGTTTAGGTAGCCAATAAGTGCCCAATAGGCACAGGGTTTAGGTACATAGGGACCATACAGGTAAAAGGGGTTAGGTGGGGTTTAGGGGCCATAAGGTAGGCAAGATTTAGGGGGCTATAAAGAATTCCAAATTTTTGGGATATTCATGCAGGCAGACTGAGAGCTATCTCGGCAGCCTTTAGGGGGGTAGCAGGGAGGCTGGGGGCTAAAGCAGGCAGGCTGGGGGGATCAGGCAGGGTGGTGTACTAGGGCAGGGTAGGGGGGAAAAAAGGCAGGCTAGGGGGCTTAAAAACAACAGGAGGGGTAAAAGGGAACAGGGGGGGATAAAGGCAAAATTAGGGGGGTTTTAAAAAAACAAGCTAGGGGGGTAAAACGGCAGGCTTAGGGGGTAACGGGACTTAGGAGTATACGGCAGGTAAAAAGGGGGGGATACGGGAGGCTTAGGGATATACGGGTGCTTAGGGATATACGGCGGCTTTTGGGGGTAAAACGGCAGGCTTAGGAGTATACGGGAGGTTAAGGGGGTATATGGCAGGGTTAGGGGTAAAACGACAGGGTTAGGGGGGATACGGGAACCCTTTAAGGGTTTATATGGCAGGCTTAGAGGGGGATATGGCAGGGTCAGCGGGGTATACGGCAGGCTCAGGGGGGATACGGGAGGCTCAGGGTATAAAAGGCAGGGTTGGGGTAATGGCAGGGTTGGGGGGATCGGCAGGCTTAGCGGGTATACGCCGGCTTAAAAGGGGAACGGCAAGGGGGGCTTTGGGGTAACAGGGGGCTTGGGTATAGGCAGGCTTATTTTGGGATACATGCGGGTTAGGGGGATCGGCAGGGTTAGGGGGTATACGGGGGGCTATGGGGGAAAACGGGAGGCTAGGGGGTATACGGTCTTAAGGGGATACGACAGGCCCTTTGGGGGGGATACACAGGCTTAGGGTATACAGGCGGGCTTAGGGGGTATCGGCAGGGTTAGGGGTATTAAAAGGCGGCTTAGGGGTTATACAGGCAGGCTTAGGGGGTAACAGGTGGCTTAGGGGGTATACAGGCGGCTTTGGGGGTATAATGGCGGCTTTGGGGGGTAAAACGGCGGCTTTTGGGGTATAAGCACTTTGGGGGATACGGCAGGCTTAGTTGGTATGCAGGCGGGGTTGGGATTACAGGGGGGCTTACGGGTATCAGCGGCTTTGAGGGACACGCAGGGTTAGGGGTAAACGCAGGCTTTAGGGGGATACAGGCGGCTTAGGGGGTAAACGGCAGGCGTAGGGGGGGTAACAGGGGGCTTGGGGGGGTTTATACAGGCAGGCTTAGGGGGATAAAAGGCAGCATAGGGGTATGCGGCAGGCTTAGGGGGTATAAAAGGGGGCTTAGGGGGTATACAGGCGGCTTAGGGGGTATACCAGGCTTAGGGGGTTTTCAGGGGGCTTAGGGTATAACGGCAGGCTTAGGGGGGAAAACAGGCGCTTAGGGGGGATAGGAGGGTTAGGGGGGGATACAGGGGGGCTTAGGTGGTATACGGCTGGCTTAGGGGGTATACAGCAGGCTTAGGGAGTATACACGCGGCTTAGGGGGTATACAGGCGGCTTGGGGGGTGGGTTTATACAGGCAGGCTTTAGGGGGTATACAGGCGGCTTAGGGAAAACGGCAGGGTTTGGGAGTTACACGGCTTATGGGGTATACGGCCCGACTTAGGGGGGATCAGGCGGCTTAGGGGGTATACAGGCGGCTTAGGGGTATACAGGTGGCTTAGGGGGGGTTATACAGGCAGGCTTAAGGGCAAGTAAAATAGGAAATCCCTTACTTACCTTGGTCCACTTCCCCCGATGCGCCGCGCTGCAGTCCCTCTGCAGCCTCTGTGCTCAGCGCGGGCGGCGCGATGATGTGACGTCCAGGGGCGTCGCTAGGCAGATTCATTCGGGGCACGAGCCCCGAATAAATTTCCGCCTGTCCCCCGAGTCTCGGCGTCTCCAGGCCGCTGCCTTGGGCCTGGAGCGCTCCTGTGTGCGGGCGGCGCCCGCTGATGTCTCTGACTGCGTGTCCGTTTCACAGCAGCCGCGCAGTCAGAGTTGGGGAGGAGGCAGGACGGATCGTTCCCGTCCTGTCTCCCCCTGTATGTACGGTGCTCACCCGAGCGCCGTACATACATCTGAGCGTCACAGGGGGCGTGACGCGCCCCTTTCATCACCCCCCTGCGACGCTGGGATCCTCAAAACGGCAAAAATATGCCGGCCGAGGAGATCCCCGGGCCCAGCGAGACGGCGTAATTAGCGTGATGACACACGCTGCTTGTACCGCTCTCAAGCTGCAGGACCAGGACGTGGGGGACGGCCTCATTAGGTAAGTGGGTTTTTTTTGTTTTTTTTTATTAGGTAAGGGGGCAAGAAACTGGCTACAAGGGGGGCAGGGCAAGACCCTGGCTACAAGGGGGGCAAGACACTGGCTAATGGGGGGGGCAAGACACTGGCTACAAGGGGGCATAATGGCTACAGGGGCATAATGGCTACAGGGGCAAGACATCGCGACAAGGGGCCATAATGGCTACAGGGACAAGGGACACTGGCTACAAGGGGCATAAGGGCTACAGGGACAAGACACTAGCTACAGGGGGCATAATGGCTACAGGGGCAAGACACGGGCTACAGGGGGCTAATGGCTACAGGGGCAAGACACTGGCTACAAGTGGGCATAATGGCTACAGGGCAAGACACTGGCTACAGGTGCCATAATGGCTACAGGAAGACACTGGCTACAGGGGGCATAATGGGCTACAGGGGCAAGACACTGGCTACAAGTGGGCATAATGGCTACAGGAGGCAAGACACTGGCTACAGGGGGCAAGACACTGGCTACAGGGGGCATAAGGGCTACAGGGGCAAGACACTGGCTACAATGGGCAAAAATGGCTACAGGAGGTAAGACACTGGCTAAAGGGGCAAGACACTGGCTACAGGGGGCATATATGGCTAAGAGGGCATGTCACGGCTGCAGGGGCAATATATGGATAAGCGGGCATGTCACTGGCTACAGGGGGGCATGTCACTGGCTACAGGGGGCTTTGTCACTGGCTACAGGGAGGCATGTCACTGGCTACGGGGGGGCATATGTGGCTAATGGGGCATATCACTGGTTTACAGGGGGGGCATATCACTGGCTACAGGGGCATATTAATGTGGCTATGGGGGCAGTAACCTGGGTACAGGGGGAAAAAACCCTGACTACAAGGAGCATGTTACTGGCTACAGGGGGCATATTACTGCCTAAAGGGCGAAGTAACCTAGCTACACAGGGCAGTAACCAGGATAGAGGGGCTAATCACCTGGCTTGAGGGGGCTACAACCTGGCTAAAGTGGGCTACTACCAGGCTATAGGGGCCAAATATTTACCTACAAGGGGGTAATTATTACCATTTGGGGCACTATAGATGGGGATTTTGTATAGAGATAGGAAATTGTAGAGAAATGCTGATAAAATGAGGAGTCTAAGATGTTTGTTTTGTACGTTTTTCAGTGAAGAGTTGTGGAAGGTAGAAATCATCATGGCGTCTGGGACAGATGGAGAAGAAGAAGAGAAAGAGAACAACTCGTCAGAGACGTCTCCTGTAAGTCACTAATTGTAACTGCAGTGTAATCACTTATATTTCTCATGAGCCAAAATACAAAGGCTTTTCTCTGTAAATATACATCCGCAGTTCACAATTAGACGCGAAAAATTCCGTGTGCACCCAGCCCTACTCAGAAAAACTTAAGGGCCCGAGCCCCGGATGTTTTGGGACCCTAGCAACGCCCCTGGTGACGTCACCGCGTGCACCCACGTGATCACAGAACGTCGGCAGGGGAAGTAGCAGAGCGGAGCGATCGGCGCTCCGTTCTGCTATCTCCATGGAAGCGCTGCCTCTGAACGCTCGGGCCCGGGCGTTCAGAGGCAGCATGCGGCGGGCCCCTCAGCTCCCCGCCCACTGCAGTGAACTGTTAAGTTCACTGCCGGCGGGCCCAGGAGCGGACGCAGTAGCAGCTGCCCCGGGGCGCGGGCCCCCCTAACCGCACGGGCCCCGGAGCAACTGCTACCCCTGCTACACCGGTAGTTACGCCCCTGGATGGGGGAGTACAGGTTCTGAAAATACAGAGATCGTAAAACCCTTTTAAAGCCTAAGGGTGCTTTCACACAGTGCAGTTTTGGTGCAGTTTTAACTGTGCTCCAATTATGTGCCTGTATTACCAACAAGCTTCTTTCAGTTGTCTAAATGGTTTGGAAAGTGAGTAATCAATTAGTGTGCTCCTAATCCATAAGACTTCAAACACAGTCATTGATTACTTACTTGAAACACCTTTCTGAACAATTTAGACAACTGAAAGAAGCTTGCTGGTAATAAAAGTGGTTTAATTGGAGCGCAGTTAAAACTGCACCAAAACCGCACTGTGTGAAAGCACCCTAATAGTAAATTAATTGAAACTGAGAACTGATGCTAAATATAGAAAACCTATTATCATGATTCTATATCATGGGCTTATAATTCCCTCCTATACAAAAGGCATCTAAACCTTAATGTTCTTCTATATCTTGTTGTATGCATTAAAGTGTTTCTTTATGTCAATGTACCAAAACCAGACATAATGGTTGTTTCTTTTTATATCAATAATAGGCTGAACTGGATGGACGTCTGTCTTTTTTCAGCCTAACAAACTATGTAACCATTTATTCTATATATTCTACCATTAAGACTTATAAAAATTAGATGTACTAACAGATTATAAAGAAAGGCAGTATAGTTTGCGGTAGAGAGACCTTAAAGGGGTTGTCTCGCTACAAAGAATAGCTTTCAAATTGTAGGGAACACAAAATAAAGACATTTTCCAAATATATTGCATTGTTCCTCTGTTTTCCCTAAAGAGATACAAGTGAATTTATTACCTCCATGGCTATTTCAGTTCCTCAGTAACTGACCTGTAAACAAATCTCCCTGGGCTGTTTGTTCAATGAGATAACAGAGAGTGAGTCATCACACAGGTCAGCAGTGTCAGTCAGTGTCCTGTGCTGCCAGACAGCAAAAAGCTTGATTTATCTCAAGTAAACAGCTCTGTAATTAGGGCTTTTGTTTTGGGGATCAGATAAGAAGTCCTTCAAGTAGTTAGTCTGAACCAGGAAGTGACAGAGAATTTCTTTCATGCATTCTTTGAAACCCTGTGGGGAGACAACTCCTTTAACCCTTTAACACCTCCATAGGAAAAAAAATACTCTTCTTTTTTCTCCTCCTTGCCTACCAAAAGCCATAATGTTTTTATTTTTCCACCTAAATAGACATATGAGGGCTTTATTTTGCGAGACAAGATGTACTTTCCAGTGATGTTATTCATATTACCATAAAATATACTGGGAAACCGCAAAAAAATTCTAAGTGGGGCAAAAGGTGAAAAAAAATGTACTTGCGCCATGTATGCGGGAGTTTTGTTTTTGCGGCGTTTAATCTTTGGTAAAAATGATGTGTTCCCTGTATTCTACAGGTTGATACACATCCGACAATACCAAACATGTAGGGTATCTGTTATGTTTTGGTGGCGTAAAAAATTCAAAAATTTTCTATATTTGAAATTTGCGCTGCGGCAAATGTGCGACCAATAACTTTTTTGTACTAACACCTACAGACGTCAGTGAAGGCGCGGCAATACCAAATATGTGTAACTTTTTTATTATTTTATTTTTTGAATTTGTAAAACGGCAAAAAGGGAGGTGATTTGAACTTTTAATACTTCTTTTTATAAACTTTAAAACTTTTTTTTTTTACTTTAACATTGAGTCCCCCTAGGGTGCTTGACCACTAGGGGGCACGATCGTTAGGCTTTACCAAGATGGCGGTTTCCCCACTTCCTGCCTGGGGCCGGAAGTGGGGCAAACGAGAACATGGCAGTGATGGAGTGATCAGAGTGAAGAACGGTGCGCCGCACCGTTTTTCATTCATTTAGACGGAACCACCCCCCACCCCCCGAGCGCTGTAACCCCCGGTTGTTAGCTGCAATTAACCGCTAACACCCGGCAGCTCTGTAACAGGATCGTGCTGCGATCCTGCTACACAACTCCTTTAAGGGGTTTTGCCAGGACGTGCCTTATCTGCTAAGAAGCAAAAGTAAACAAGCCACGGCTGAGCTGAGAGAGAGAGAGAGAGCTGGTCAGAGCACAGAGCCATGCATAAGGGATTGTGTGCAATGTTCACTCAATCACACTACAACTAGTTGATTCTGTATACAAAAAACACCTTTCTCCACAGCAGCTTGAAAGCATCTTCAGCCCCTTGAAAGCTCCTTCATGTTCCCTGTCATCAGATAAAGCAGGGATCTACTCAGATAATCACGCTACAACTAGTGGATTTTGTATACAAAAGACAACATATTTTTCCCCAGTCCCTTGAAAGCTTCTTCAGCTCCCTTTCATCAGATAAGAAGTGTGCTCTGCGCAAGCCCGGCCAGCAGCTCTTGTCAGGTCGTATCTAATGCAAGCTTTTAAGTAACTAAGGGCAGGTAAGGCAGCCTGTAGCTCTCTCATGCTGCAATTTTTGTAATCACATATATTTAGAAAAGTGATTAAATACCCATTTTGGAGGATCCCACGTCAACATTACATCATAGCAAAACCCCTTTAACACCACCAGGATGTACCCATACATCCAGGTGGGTTAAGGGGTTAAAGAGGATCTTTGATATCTTCTGTCATGTCTTTAGTAAATATGTGTTCCCTGTCATATAACAATTTTGGAACATTTTCTTATACAATTCAGTGTTGTGCTGTTTCTCTGTTATTCTTCCTACACATTTACTACGGAATCTGTCACCTGTGTGATACCACATGGTGAGGGGAGTAGGGTGTCGCTGTAAAGTCTGACATAGCCCAACCTGTGCTGACACTGTGGGTGTGTGCCGGGCCATGCCCGTCTGAAAACCGTAATAGTAAAACCCATCTGACTGATTCAGTAATACATTTTTAGAATGAATAACAGTGGAACAGCACAGCACAGAGATATAAGAGAAGATGTTTCAGAATTGTTTTTTCATAAGGAACACAAGTATTTACTAAACCCAAGAGATGAAAGAGGTTTATAGTAATGATTCCCCATCATCTGATGTAGTCAAGAACTGGCATCACCAATTCAAATGTGGTCGGACTTCGGTGCAAACAGCTCCAATTCCTGGGCGACCCCACTCTGCTATTGATGAACACACCATCCAGCAAGTGGAGGTCGCCATTTTGGAAAATGCTGCGAAACCATTCGCCACCTAGCCCAAAATATCAAGATTAGTGTGGGGTCCATGGAAAATCATCCAATACCATCTTCACATGCATAAGATATCCGCTCGCTGGGTTCCCCAGCTGCTCACAACTTTCCAGAAGCAGGAACAAGTCGAATGTTCTCAGGCTCTATTGACGATGTGCCGTGGAAACCAGGAGGATTTTTTTCAACAAACTGATCACACAGAATGAAGTCAAGGTCATGCTCACAGTATCTTGCGACCAGCACGGAGTAGTATTGTTAGATTTCCTAGCAAAGGGTACCATGATCACTGGGGTATACTATGCTTCACTGCTATGGAAACTGCAGGAGGCCATCAAAAAAAAAAAGAAGTGGTATGTTCACCAAAGGTGTCCGCCTTCTGCAAGACAATGCACCAGTTCACAACTCACATGTTGCGCAAATGGAATCATGCTCCTGTGGCTTTGAAACATTATTGCATCCCCCTTATTCAGCTGACCTCACACCATCGGAATTCCACCTCTTTCCAACAATGAAGTTATTTTTTAAGGGCAAACATTTTCTTGATGATAAGACTGATTTCTGAAGTCACAACGTGGCTTTTGGAGCAACCTGTTGACTTCTACAAGCGAGGTGTTTACAGTTGCTTAAAGAGATTGGGGAAGTGTGTGTCCCTAGGTGGCACCTATGTAGAGAAGGACTCATGAACGCCCTTTGTAAGTCGTCTTTGACAGCCAGTTGGCTTAGTCAATTGTATGTGCTATTAGTAGGGAATGAGAGACCTGGGCAACTTCTGGAATAGTTCAAAACCTCTTATCTTAAAGGGGTTTTGCCATAAAGTGTGGGAAGTCTGCAAATGAAATAATAAACATTTTTACCATTTATCATTATTAAAAATCCTGCACCATTTTTGTTTTAGCTGCTCCCTTAGTGATCCATAGTGTACACCTCATCTCCAAGGGATACAACCAGTGATGAGAGCTCCTCAGTCCTTGCTGCACATGCTCAAACATCATCTGTCCTCTCAGGTAGCTACTGCCAGTCTCTTCCCTGCTTAGTAATCACACACACTCACTCACTGCTGAGCGAGTGTTCAACCCCAGGTACTGTCATTCTACTCTTGTTCTCTGTACGCCTTAGTAAATAGCCAAAGAGTACAAATAAATAAAAAGAAACCTCAATCAGGTATGTGCATTGAGAAAAAAAAAATCCACATGTTTGGTTCCTATAGGCATGGTGATATCAAGCCTTCTTCATACATGCATACATGCCCCCTTTTGAATACACTGAAAGCTGAAGCAGGACAAACTAGGTATGAGATGCATTTGTGGTAAAACCCCTTTAAAAGAAACCATGATCCTGCTCAAGATGGTGGAGTCTACCAGCAAAGAAACTAATTGTAATCTACAACCTTAGTGGGCAGAAAATGACTGTTGTTCCTAACCTTTGTCACAAAATATGTGAAATCTACAATTCTTTATATATTCAATGTCCCTTTAACCCCTTCCCGACAATGGACGTATGCATACGTCCTGGCGATCGCGCGAGCTTGCGGGCGAGCCGCGCACGATCGCGACATGGAACCAGCGGTAAATTACCGCAGGCTTCATGCCACATCACCCTCGGCTGGAGTGAGCTTCATTAACGCTTCATTACCGCAGCCTGTCATGGCTGCGATAATGAAAGCGCAGGCAGCAGGAGTGAGCTCCTGCTGCCTCCGATCCAGCGCAGCAAGCGGCGCAGATGCCGCTCGCCGGTCTCTTACCGGACTCCCCGGGTGCTTTCTGAAAGCATCTGGCTGGTCTGGTGACGTCACCATGCCCACAATGCATTGTGGGCATGGTGTCAGTAGTTGCCATGGCGACCTATGCACAGCAGTAACGCTGTGCATAGGTCTCCTATTCAAACAGCAATCTAACGATGGCTGTTCCCCAGTGGGGATTTGCTGTTACAAATTTGCTGTTACAAATCCCCACTGGGGAAAAGTAAAAAAATGTGAAAAAGTAAAAAAAAAAAGTAAAAAAAGTAAAACACGAACACAAAAAATAAAATAAAAAGCACGTACACCGCCCTTTTCCCCTTTACAAATGCCAATCGCCCCAAAAAAGATCAAAAATAAATAAAGTAACCATATTTGGTATCGCCGCGTGCGTAACGACCCACCCTATAAATCTGTCATTTTAATTAACAAGTACTGTGAACTCCGTAGAAAACATAAACAAAAAACAGTCACAGAATTGCGATTTTTGTAAATCTTGCAGCACATAAAATGGAATAAAAAGCGATCAAAAACTCATATAAACACCAAAGTTGCCAAGTAAAACGTCAGTTCATCTCGCAAAAAAAAAAATCCTCACAAATCTCTGTATACGGAAAAATAAAAAAGTTATGGCTATCAGAAGACAGCGGTGCATAAATATTATTTAACACAATAAAAACACTTTTTTTTTAAAGTGCTTCAAAATTTAAAAAAAACCTATATAAATAGGGTATTACCGTAATTGTATCGAGCCAGAGAGTAAATTAACTGGTCATGGATACTCCACGGTGAGCGCTGTTAAAAATAAAAATAAAAAACACTACTAGGATTGCAGTATTTTCTTCACCCTGCCTTCCAAAAAACGAATTTAAAACTGATCAAAAAGTCTTGTTCCCCCAAAAATGATACCAATAAAAACGGCATCTCATCCCGCAAAAACAAGCCCCTAAACAACTCCGTACACAGAAAAATAAAAAAGTTATGGCTCTCAAACTATGGCGATGCAAAAACGTGTTTTCCTTTTTGAATAAAAGTGTTTTTATTGTGTAAAAGCAGTAAAACATAAAAAAAATATAAATTGGGTATAGCTGTAATCGTATCGACCTGCTGAGTAATACTAGTATGTCAGTTATACTGCACGCTGACCGCTGAAAAAATACAAATAAAAAACACTACCAGGAATGCTGTATTTTGTTCAAACTGCCTCACAAAAACCTTAATAAAAAGTGATCAAAGCGGAATATGCCCCTCATAATGGTACTAATAAAAACGTCAACTCATCCCACAAAAAACAAGCCCATAATCAGCTCCGTATACAGAAAACTGAAAATGTTATGGCTATCAGAACAGGACAACATAAAAACGCAATTTTTTATAGACCTATTTCTATTGTGTAAAAGTAATAAAACATAAAAAACTATATAAAATCTATATCATTGCAATTGTACCGACCCCCATAGTAAAGATATCCTGTCATTTATACTGCACGGCGAACGCTGTAAAATTGAAGCCCAAAAAACAATGGCGGAATTGCGTTTTCCCCTCATTTTCATAGCAAAATGCAAAAAAAACCCCACTTTGGAACACCTGTGAACCCAAAATGTACAATACACACCAAGATGAGATCCCTGAGGGGTGCTATATCCAAAATGGGGCGGCTTCTGGAAGGTTTCACCTGTTCTGGTACTTTGGGGGCTTTGTAAATGCGACATGGCCCCACCAAAATCTGCATTCCAAAAGCCAAATAGCGCTCCCTCCCTTATACGCCCTGCCATGCACCCAAACAGCAGTTTACACCCACATGTAGGGTATTGCCGAACTTGAAAGAAATTGCGTAACAAGGATTTGGATGCTTTTTTACCAGAATGCCTTGTAAAAATGAAAAATTTTCAGCTAAAATTGCAGATTATTGTAAAAAAATTTTTTTTTTCCATTTTCACAGCCTAACGCTAAAAATTTTTGTGACACACCTGTGGGGTCGATATGCACATTGCACCCCTGGATATATTCCTTAAGAGGTGTAGTTTCCAATATGGGGTATTTTTAGGGGTATTTATTAAGTTTTAGCCCCGTAGGGTGTCCGCAAAACTGAAATGGCCCCTAAATAAAATCGTAATGACAATGAGACCCCAGAGTCCAGTAGGTGCTCCTCCTATTCTGGGGCTTGTGGTTGAGCCAAATAATGCACTAGGGCCACATATGGGATATCTCTGAAAACGGCAGAATCTGGAGAATCAATATTAAGTTGCATATCCCTGATCACATTTACCGTATTCTTGTGAATAATGTATAAAAATTGAAAATCTGCAAAAAAAAAGTGAAATTTTGAAATTTCACTTCCACTTTGCTTTAATTCCTGTGAAACACCTAATGGGTTAACAAACTTCCTAAATGCTGTTTTGAATACTTTAGGAGGTGTAGTTTCTAAGATGAGGTCATTTATGGGGGTATCTAACATACAGGTCAATCAAAGTCACGTTAGAACTGGACTGGTCCCTAAAAAATGTATATTGCAAATTTTCTTGAAAATTTGAAAATTACTACTAAATTTCTAAGCCCCCTAATGTCGAAAAAGAAAAAAGACATTTAAAAAAAATGATACCAAACTACAGCAGACATATGGTAGATGCTATTTTGAGTGGAATAACTATCTGTCTTGCATGCAGAAATTTTTGAAGTTTAAAATTGGTAAATTTTTCACATTTTTCAAGATTTTTTTTATATTTTACACAACTCAACAAGCATCTATTGGACCAAAAGTTCTTACTATCCTAAAGCACAAAGTGTCACGACAAAACACACACTCTCAGAATCACATGAATAGGTTAAAGTGTCAAAAAGTTATTCTCACATAAAGTGACACATGACAGATTTCAAAAATGGGGCTCTGTCAGAGAGGCCAAAACTGGCTCCGGCGTTAAGGGGTTAAATTAATGAGAACCTGTCAGGTGGTTTATTCTGAGAGCAGGATATGATAGAGGGAGAGTAGGATATCTGAGTAAAAAGAAGAGTAAATCCTGATAGGTATTCTTAAAAGACAATGAGAGTCCTGCTAGCCAGTACTTCAGACGGGCCCAGACATGTACTGGCTTAAGCAGGGGGACACCTCTGGCACTGCAGAATCTGAGTCCCTGGCGATGTAGTGTGTTACTGATGGTAGCCTTTGTTACATTGGTCCCAGCTCTCTGTAGGTCTTTTACTAGGTCCCGCCGTGTGGTTCTGGGATTTTTGCTCACCGTTCCTGTGATCATTTTGACCTCACGGGGTGAGATCTTGTGTGGAGCCCCAGATCGAGGAAGATTATCAGTGGTCTTGTATGTCTTCCATTTTCTAATTACTGCTCCCACAGTTGATTTCTTCACACCAAGATGCTTGCCTATTGCAGATTCAGTCTTCCCAGTCTGGTGCAGGGCTACAATTTTGTTTCTAGTGTCCTTCAACAGCTCTTTGGTCTTCACCATAGTGGAGTTTGGAGTGTGACTGTTTGAGGTTGTGGACAGGTGTCTTTTATACTGATAAATTCAAACAGGTGTCATTAATACAGGTAATGAGTGGAGGACGGATGAGCCTCTTAAAGAAGAACTCGAAAGGTCTGTAAGAGCCAGAAATCTTGCTTGTTTGTAGGTGACCAAATACTTATTTTTCACCCTAATTTGCAAATAAATTCTTTCCAAATCAGACAATGTGATTTTCTGGATTTGTTTTCTCATTTTGTCTCTCATAGTTGAGGTCTACCTGTCAATTACAGGCCTCCCTCATCTTTTTAAGTGGGAGAACTGGCACAATTGGTGGCTGACTAAATACTTTTTTCCCCACTATACATCCAGGCTGTTTTTTCATTGAGTCTGGTGTTATGCAATTTCAGTTGTTGTGTGAAACACAGATCCAGATGAGCATTAGTTTTGCTTTGGCGCCAATACCTTGTATAGAATGGCACACGAAGAGGTATCCCTTCTTGGGTAAGGGCTTAACTACTGAGACTACATGACATTGTACATTTGGCTGAAAGGTCAGATATTGTGTGAAATTGCATCCCTGAAACGGGGAGATTGAAATTGAGGCTTGTAGCAACAAGCACAGAAGAATTGCCAGCTGCAAGTATGTTTGTGTCTCCAAGTGAAAACCGCTGAACATACTTAAAGGGACACTACCATCAATTTTTTTTCCACATATTGACAAGCAATATGCAACTATTATACAGATTTTTTTTTTTTCTTCAATTGCGTGGTTGGGGGTTTTGATATAATTTTTAAAGTTCCCCTATATACATGACTTCCTTTTGTGTGTCTCTGACTTCCCCTCTGTGAGCTCTTATTACCTGGCAATGAGAGTATTGTATTACGTGATGATTCTCTTCCAGGCCAACTATGGCCTGAGAGGTGTAAATGTTATCAACAGGACCTAATACATGTGAAGAAAGCTGGAAACCTACCTAGTGCAAGAAAAATATTAACCCCATTATCCCTTCATTTTATTCCTTTTTGTCATTGCCCCAGTTTTCCTAGTCAAATTCCCTTTTTTGGGCACGTAAAAACAAAAAAAGATCATTATGTCATTGCTTACTATTTGTAACGAGACTACATTGAGATAAGTAGCAACAAAAGTAAAGTGAAATTTTATCTACTTTTACCATTCATTTTTTTTCTCATTAACTGCTACAAATGAAAAAGATTTTTTTTTGAATTCTTAATTGCATAAAGGGGCCCTTTAAAAAAAAAAAAAACTTCCAAAGATTCTTCAAAAAATTATTTTCCCGGGAAAAATTGGTTTTAAAAAAAAAAACAAAAATTCTACTTTTGATTTGGGAAACATCCCCCCGGGAACGGGATGTTCAAAACGCTTATTGTGGTGTTTTAGTACGCACCGCCAAAATGCTGTGTTTTTTTGGAACCATGCGCTGTTTAACACATTTTAAATTTCCCAAAATAAAAGGGGGGCCCGGGAGCCCCCCATCCCCATTTGACATGATTGGGAGCGGGCGCGTAAGGGACTGTGAACAAAAAACATTTTCCCAAATTTTCCCCTCCGCGTAAAACGTTTATATTTTTTTCGCACAGGGAACATGCCCAATCCTAAACCTTTTCTATGAGGCTTTGGGAAATTTCCATAATTGGGGGCGCGCTTTTTTCCCAAAATAAAAATCTCAAAAGTGCCGAAAATTTCACACAATTTAAAACCATGTAAACATAACCCAAAAGGGTCCCCGGAGCCATAAAAGATAGGGACAGACGGGCTGTGAGCCCTAACGGCAGGGGCCCCCCAAAATTTTTCCTGTTTTACTTGCCGATCCGGCCCCAAGCATTGGGGAACAATCAAAGGTGGTCCCTTCCCGTTAATCAAACACAGAACAAAAAAAAACAGACAAAACACAAACCCGCAGGAAAAAGTAGGGAGAAAAGGGTCCCAAAAAAAGGAAAAGCAAAACAGTACCAAAAAAACAGGCAGAAAAAAAGGGGCAAAGGCAAGCAAAAGGTAGGAACTTTGGTAATACAAAATAGAAAGCCAGCAAATCAGTCAAGCCAAAGACTATAACCCCGCAAAGCTGCTGAGGGAGATTTATTTGTTTAAAGGGAGCGGGCCCCCAAACCTTTTTTTTTTTTTTGGGGGCCGGTTTTTATTGCCCGAAAATTTTTTTCCCTTTCCCAGTGGGAGGGGGTGGGGTTTTTTTTGGGGGGGGGTTATTGGGCGGGGCTAAGGAGGGGGTTGGTGTTTTTGGAAACACACACAAAAAAAAAACCAATAAAAGTGTATAAATGTGTCTTTTTTGGGGTAAAGTAAAGGGGTTTCCCGTATTTTATAAACGGGGACTGATTTTTCAGCCTGTGGGGCACTATTAAATTAATAATCTGACCCAAAAGAGCTGATAAAAAAATCGGGAGTAAATTTTTGGGGACCTCGGGGGCCGCATTATACATTTATATAGTATACTATGTAATTTAGCTCCTGTTTATTAAAGAGATATATTCCCCCCGAATAAATAAATATAGCCCCCCCGTTGTATAATAATTGATAGGGTGCCCCAGTAGTTTACAGTATAATAGATACGCCCCTAGTAAAAAAATGCAAGATAGCTGCCCCCGTAGTGATAAAAATAATAGGTGGGCCCCCGTAGTGAAGTGATACTTTTCTACCCGCCCCCGTAAATAAAAAGTGATACATAGATTGCTGCCCCCGTAGGGACAGTGATACATAGAGAGCTGCCCCAGTTTGTACATTTATACATGATACTTCCCCGAGTGGGCAGTGATTTCATAGTTTGTGCCCCAAATTTGTAATGATACATTGGGTAGCTGCCCCAGAAGGGGATACATAAATGCCCCAGTATTAAAGGGTACCTAGCTGCCCCATGTAATAAAGGAAACAAGATGCTGCCCCAGGGGAGAATGATAAATTGGGTTTGCTGCCCCAGTTGTAATTTATACATAGCTTGGGCCCCAAATAGTAATGATACATAGATAAACTGCCCGCTAGTAATAAAAACAAGATAGCTGCCCCAGTAGTAATTTATGATAGCTGTCCCCCGTAGTAATGGGTACATAGCTGCCCCAAGTAGTTAAAGATACATAGATAGCTTTGGCCCCAGTTTAATGATAGATAGCTGTCCCTAGTAAAGCTACATAACCCCCCCAGTAGTTTAAAGTTACATTTCCGCCCCATTTGAATGCACATAGCCGCCCCGTAGTAATTTCTACATAGCCCGCCCCAGTTGGGCTTTCCCCAGATTACTGCCCCAGTAAATGCTGCCCCCGAATAGCTTTCCCCAAGGGGAGTGCTTTCCCCGAGATTAAACTCCCCCAGAAAATTTGCTGCCCGTAGTGGGTGCCCCCAAAAGATAGCTGCCCCAGTAGTTTCTTTCCCCCCGAGATTGCTTTCCCCCCGTAAATTCTGCCCCCCCGGATAGCGCCCCATTTGTGCTGCCCCCAGAGATACTGCCCCCATAAATGCTGCTACAAAAATAGCTGCCCCCAGTAGTGCGCTACAAAGTTTGTGCCCCCGTAGTTGGGTGCATAAAGATAGCTGCCCCAGTTGTGCTGCTACAGGATAGCTGCCCCCAGTTGGCTGCCCCAGTGGCCGCCCCAGTAGTCTGCCCCAAGATAGCTCCCCCAGTATGTTTCCCCAGAGATAGCTGCCCCAGAGATAGCTGCCCCAGTAGTGTCCCCCGAGATAGCTGCCCCCCGGGAGTGCTGCCCCCAGAGTTTTGGCCCTTTCCCCCAGTAGTTTCTGCCCCCGAGATAGCTGCCCCCGAGGGTAGCTGCCCCCAGTAGTGCTGGCCCCAAAGGGTAGCGCCCCCATAGTGCTGCTACAAAGATAGCTGCCCCCGTTGTGCTGATACAGAGAAGTTTTCCCCCAGTAAGGTTTCTTTCCCCCCCGTAGGGGCGCCCCCCGTAGGCTTCCCCAGTAGTGCTGCCCCCCATAGAGCTGCCCCAGTAGTGCTGCCCCCATAGTTGGGTGCCCCCAGTAAATGCGCCCCAAGATAACTGCCCTCAGTAAATTTCTGCCCCGTAGTGCTGCCCCCGAGAAAACTGCCCCCAGTATTTCCCGCCCATAGTTTCTGCCCCCAAAAAGATAGCTGCCCCCGAGAAAAGCTGCCCCCGAAATGGCTGCCCCCCGGATAACTTCCCCCAGGAAAAGCGGCCCCCCGTAGTGCTGCCCCCAAATACTGCTGCCCTCAGGGAGGGCTGCCCCGTAAATGCTGCCCCCCCAAATGCTGGGCCCCCCCAAAATAGCGCCCCCCGTAGTGCAGCCGCAGAGATAGCGCCCCCGTAAATGCTGCCCCCCCGGGATACCCCCCCCAGTGTGCGCTACAAAAAAAAGCTGCCCCATAGTGCTGATAAAAGAGAAAAAAAAGGGCCTTTCCCCGTTTGGGGCTGCCCCGTAAGGGTGCCCCCTTAAATGCTGCCCCCCAAATAGTGCTGCCCCCGTAAATGCTGCCCCAGTAGTGTGCCCCAGAGAAGCCCGCCCTCAGTAGGTGGCCCCGTGTGCTGCCCCCGAGTTAAACTCCCCCAGTAGGGGCTTTCCCCCCGTAGTTTCTGCCCCCCCGAGATAAAATGCCCCCCGTAGCTGCCCCCCCTAATGCTGCCCCAGGATAGTGGGCCCCAGCAATGTGCCCCCCGTAGTGCTGCCCCCCTTTGTGCTTTCCCCAGTAGTGCGCCCCAGTAGTGCTGCCCCAGTAGTGTTCCCCCCGTAGTGCTGCCCCCGGATAGCTTTCCCCCCCCTTTGTGCTGCCCCAGTAGTGCGGCCCCCCGAGATAGCTGCTACGAAAAGCTGTCCCAGTAGTGCTTTCCCCCCGTAGTGCCCGGCCCCCGAGATAGCTGCCCCCAGTAGTGCTGCCCCCCGAGATTTGTTTCCCCCAGAGATTTTTTGCCCACAGTAGGGAGCCAGGGGAAAAAAAAAAAAAGGGGAAAAAGAAGTCATCACCTTTTCCCCGGATCCTCGGCCCAAAATCCCTCCTCCCCGACAGGCGAAAAGCAGCAAGCGGGGGGGGGTGTGACGTCACTGCTCATTTACACTCCCGGGGCCCCTCATCATTGTGATAAGCGCCCCAAATGAGTGCCGCATCTATAAAAGAAAAGGGAAAGAGGGGGGCAGAGCTGTCCCGGTTCCCCCTTTTAATGCAGCCCCACGCTCCCGTAATTTCAGCCCACACTGAGCAAAAAGCTGTAGATCTGGGGGCCGGATTACAGCGGGCCCGGAAAAAAAGATGCCGGGCCCCCCCCGGACTAAAAACAAAGGGCGGCCGGCAATTTGGGGTAGCCCGGGGGGGGGCGGAAACCGGGGGGGATGGGCAAGGCCCCGGGGCTGGTCCGGGAACCCGGGGGTTGGGAACCCCCCGGGTAAAGGGGTGTCAGAGTCCCGTGCAGGCTGTGATTTGGGGCCGCCCCCCTGACCCCCCGCCCACACAGAAAAACAGACAAACAGGCAAGGAAAGGTTTAGTGACAGGGGGCTGTCACTCAACCCCTCACCCCAAAAAGTCTGCAGCTCTGCCCTAGAGCTACCAAAGAACCAAAAAGGGTGTAGCTGTCAATCAACCCAGTGGGAAGATTAGACCATTTTTTAGGGCAGTGTAAAAGACCCACCCAAAACGATAAAATTTTTATGACCAAAAACGAAAATCCCTTTTTCATATTTTCTGGAAAAAAAACTGAACACATTGTTTTATCGTCCTTTAAACGCATATAGCCCTTTTTTAAAAAAATCAGGCTTTAAAATCTTTTAACAACTAAATGGTTTTCCCAAAATTTAAGTCACCACATTTTGAGTGTGCACTTCTTGCTACACCATTATCTCACTAAGGATGTCACCCCTTTTGTATTACAATCACCAGTCAATGGATATTACTGCCCTGAACAAAAGTAGTTAAAGAGAATCAGGTGGTTTATGCTAGTGATAAAAGGAGAAAAGCTGTGCTCTGTGATATACAGGTTAATATGATTTGGAGCAGGATTTTTGAGCAAAAAGTAGAGTAGATTCTGACTGGACTCCTTAAGAGACAGTATAAGTCCTGCTTACCCCGCCCACATATAGTGATTGACAGCTTTCCCTGCTTCAGAGTGTGTACAGAGCAATCTGTCAATCAATGTATGTGAACGGGGCAAGCAGTACTTTCACAGATTTTCTCTGCTTTTTACTCAGAACTTTAGCATCAGATCATATGAAACCTATATATCAGACCTCAGATCTCCCTCTATCACATTCTGCTCTCAGATGGGACAGCATAAACCACTCAGGGCCGTCTCTTCCATTGGGCCAGGTAGGCCAGTGCCCCGGGCCCCCAAGCCCAGGGGGGCCCCGTGCGACTGCCTGCCCGGCCCAAAAGATTCACTCACCGCAGCCCGCCGGACACAGTCTTTCCGCCCTGCCTGCGCTTAGTTACTTGTCCCAGGCTGCGCAGGCAGGGCGGTGCGGGCTGCGGAGGTCAGAGAGCAGCAGGGCGGCCCCTTGTTACGCTGCTCCTGCGCTTTACAGTTCACAGCGCAGAACGGGGCGGCGCCGCCTATCTTCACTGCGGCACCGCCCTGCCTGCTCTTTGAACAGTGAAGCACAGGTGCGGCAATTGAGCAGCTATCGTTGCTATGCCACGCCTGCACTTTACTATTTACAGCCAGGTGCGGGCGGCGCCGACAGTGAAGATAGGCGGCTTGCCACCCCGGCCTGCACTTTACTGTAAAGCGCAGGCGCGGCATCAACCAGGCAGCAAGTACTCCCGGCGGGCAGTCTTCTCCATCCCCCGCCGGGCCGCTGGGAAATGTAGTTTTAGTGCTGCGGCGTGCAGCCGCCCAGTGGCCAGTATGTAAAATTTTTTTTAAAAAAATGGTCCCTCCTCCACAGCCCCTTCCTTACAGCTCCCAGGCACCATTTTAGAGGCGGCAGCAGCAGACGGGTACCAGGCCAGCCACAGCACCAGGTACACTATGGCCCAGGTTGGGGGGTGGGGGGGCAGTGACTTGATGTCACTGTCCCCCACCTATATGACCATGTCATTGTCTTGTCCCCACTCGTTTGGCCATGTCACACAATGACATGTCAAATGAGTGGGGAACAGTGACATGGACATATGGGTGGGGGACAGTGACATGGACATATGGGTGGGGGACAGTGACATGGACATATGGGTGGGGGACAGTGACATGGACATATGGGTGGGGGACAGTGACATGACTATCATGTAACCTCTGCTTGTGGTCAGCCAGCCACCCTGACCCGTGTCACTGTCCCCCAGAGTCTCTCTTATCATATAGTAATGGCCGGGCCACATAGCAGTTACTATATGATAACAGAGACTCTGGGGGACAGTGACATGGGTCAGGATGGCTGGCTGACCACAAGCAGAAGTTACATGACTTAATGTGTGTCCACAGGCCAGTCCACGCCACTGCTCCTAAGTTATATAAAATGCTGCGTAGCCTGGTCTGGCACCAAAGGATGGCTGTCCATGACCCTTATAGCCCCTCCATCATGTGGTCAGCCATCCTGTGTCCCCAGACCAGGCTACGCAGCATTTTATATAACTTAGGAGCTGCTGCGTGGTCTGGTTGGGGGGCCCAGTGCACAGTTCTGCCCAGGGGCCCATAATGCTGTTAAGACGGCCCTGAAACCACCTGTCAGGTTCCCTTGAAGTACACCAAATCCGTTCAGCACCTCTTTCATACTTGAAAAAAAGGTTAAAGGGGTTTTGCCAGGACGTGCCTTATCTGCTAAGAAGCAATTGTAAACAAGCCACGCTAGCTAAGAGAGAGAGAGACACAGCCAGAGCACAGAGCCTGCATAAGGGATCGTGTGAAATGTTCACTCAAATAATCAAACAACAACTAGTGGATTCTGTATACAAAAGACAACACCTTTTCTCCACAGCAGCTTGAAAGCTTCTTCATGTTCTCTGTCATCAGATAAAGCAGGGATCTACTCAGATAATCACACTACAACTAGTGGATTTTGTATACAAAAGACAACATATTTTTCCCAAGTCCCTTGATAGCTTCTTCAGCTCCCTTTCATCAGATAAGAAGTGTTCTCTGCGCAAACCCGGCCAGCAGCTCTTGTCAGGTCGTATCTAATAGAAGCTTTTAAGTAACTAAGGGCAGGTAAGGCAGCCTGTAGCTCTCTCAGGCTGCAATTTTTGTAATCACATATATTTAGAAATGTGATTAAATACCCATTTTGGAGGATCCCACGTCAACATTACATCGTGGCAAAACCCCTTTAAAGAGAAGTTACCAGGGGTTTAGGCAAATAGTTTAGCTTTAAAGGGAGGATGCAAGAGACAAAGGATATGATTGCAGCCCAGCATAAATATTACTTTATTAAAACTGGTACTTTGGAACCTATTGTATCACTTCTCTTTCTAATCCTGACCAGTATGTAAATTGTAATAACATCAAAATTCTGTGCAAATAATCCTGTGGTCATGGGACATAGTATGAGAGATACCTGAGAAGACACTTTGATAAATTGCCCCCTTTCTGTTATAACATAATTCAGATCTGTTGTCTATTAGATATGCTCTGTTTCTTTGATAAGATCTGGTTTGTTTGGGTGATGACATTTAAACTGACACATTTCAGTGCACAGAAAAATAGGTCATATGAATCACTGTGGCATCTATTTAATATGCATTCAGGGGCCACTCTTTTGTTCCACTAGATAATGAGTTTCTGGCTTACTAAGATAAATTTGTTGATCTAAATAGTAATAGCAATGCTATAATTACATGGTAATCCCTATAGGAACTGTAGGAAAAACTTTTAGTGATAGAAAATCCAGACAACATCTCATTTAAAATAGAAATACTGTAAAACAATGCACATTGTAAAGCTATGTCTACACAGTGAATGTTAAAATACCGTCCAAATTCCAAAGGCATTTTAACATTGCTAGACCGCGGTTTTTGGCGCAGGTTTGCGCGGTCGGTTTCTAATATACCAGGCCGACGGCAAATCTCATGTAAGAGATTTAAGATGTGTTTACTTACAAAATAAAAAAGCTGATTAATAAGGTTACATTTAAATGGTCTATCTGGTAATTTGCTTATGTTTTATATTCTAAGTTTAAATTTGTTTGGACTGAAATGAAATAGAATCAAAATTCCTGAATGAAAATAAAATCCCTCTATACAGTGAAGGAAATAATTATTTGATGCTTTGCTGATTGTGTAAGTTTGCCCACTAACAAAGACATGAACAACTCATTTTAAGGGTAGGTTAAAGGTTAAAAAGGTTAAAAATAAGCACTTTTGCAATTGGTTTGCATTACCTAAGTCACTTAGTATAGCAGATCTGAACTAATCTGTGCATCTATAGCTATTTCTGCAGCAGCTGGACAGGACATGCCCCCATTTCTGTGATTGGCTGACTGATATGTCATTTAGCCTGTTCGGACATGCCACCTGGATGGGAAACGCCCCCTGTGCTGTGATTGGCTGCCTGCACTCTGTGCTTACTCCCCTCTGAGCTGTGGAAAACAAAAGTGAAACGTACTGCTGAAGAGGGCTGTGTGTGTATAATGAAGGCTGTCTGAGCTTCTCTCTATACTCATCTCCCAGTGATGTAAAGGATCTGGGAAATTACTGAGTCTCTAGCTGTTAGATTCACTTTCCCCTCATATAACACAGTCTTATACTCTGTTCTCCCCCCATATAACAGCCTTATACAGTCTGCTCTATCTCCCTGCCTGATAACAGAGGTGGGAGGAAGGGGAGCAGCATGTCTTTTTTACATTTGTTTCATCAGTTCAGACTGTGTGTATAACTGCTTACATCAATGAAGGTGTTCTGGTTACAGCAATCCAGGGGTTCTGATTACAGCAATGCAGGGGTTCTGGTTACAAGGAACATGTGCAGCCTTGGAGGCAGGTGACAGCTCTGCAGACAAGAGAACATTGCAGGAGGTCTGCAGAACTGTGATGTCCTCTCCCTTCCACTGCTTCACACAGAATGATGATGTCACAACTCTTCAGTGAAGGGAGATACACCTGCTGGGGGGAGAGACTCGCTCTTGGATTTGAAGCTGAAACAGACTGAAACAGCTCAAGTCTACGAAAGTTTGTAATGATAAAACCCCTTTAATTTTCACATTGAGAGACAGAATATCCAAAATAAAATTGCATTTTGCAGTAAGAAATAAATATTTGATCCCTCTGTCAAATAAGACTTAATACTTGATGGCAAAACCCTTGTTGGCATGCACAATAATCAGCCATTTTTTGTAGTTGATGATGATGAGTTCGCGCACATGTCAAGAGGAGTTTTGGTGGACTCCTCTTTGCAGACCATCTCTAAATCATTAAGATTTTGAAGCCGTTGCTTGGCAACTCAGAGTTTCAACTCCCTCCATAAGTTTTCTATGGGATTAAGGTCTGGAGACTGGCTAGGCCACTCCATGACCTTAATGTGCTTCTTTTTGAGCCACTCCTTGAATGCCTTGGCTGTATGTTTTGGGTCATTGTCTTGCTGGAAGGCCCAGCCACAACCCATTTTCAATGTCCTGGCGGAGGGAAGGAGGTTGTCACTCAGGATTTTACGGTACATGGCTCCATCCATTCTCCCATTGATTTGGTGAAATAGTCCTTAGCAGAGAAACACCCCAAAACATAATGTTTCCACCTCCATGCTTGACAGTGGAGATGGTGTTCTTTGGGTCATAGGCAGCATTTTTCTTCCTCCAAACATGGCGAGTTGAGTTAATGCCAAAGAGCTCAATATTTGTCTCCTCTGACCACAGCACCTTCTCCCAATCACTCACAGAATCATCCAGGTGTTCATTGGCAAACTTGAGACGGGCCTGCACATGTGCCTTCTTGAGCAGGGGGACCTTGCGGGCACTGCAGGATTTGAAACCAATATGTCGCTATGTGTTTTCTTGGTGACTGTGGTCACAGCTGCCTTGAGATCATTAACAAGTGTAGGTGTAGGCTGATCTCTCCCCTTCCTCGTGATCAAGGATACCCCACGAGGTGATATTTTGCATGGTGCCCCAGATTGATGTCGATTGACTGTCATTTTGTATTTCTTCCATTTTTTTACTATTGCACCAACAGTTGTCCCCTTCTCATCCAGCGTCTTACTTATGGTTTTGTAGCCCATTCCAGCTTTGTGCAGGTCTATGATCTTGTCCTTGACATCCTTAGAAAGCTCTTCGGTCTTGCCCATGTTGTAGAGGTTAGAGTCTGACTAATTGACTCTGTGGACAGGAGTCTTTATAAAGGTGACTATTTAAGACAGCTGTCTTTAGTGATGGTAATAAATTGATTAGGAGTGTCTAACTGGTCTGTAGAAGCCAGAACTCTTAATGGTTGGTAGGGGATCAAATACTTATTTCTTTCAGCAAAATGCAAATAAATATATATAATTTATGCAATGTGAACGTCTGAATTTTATTTTGAATATTTTATCTCTCAATGTTAAAATTAACCTATCCTTAAATATATAGACTGTTCATGTCTTTGTCAGTGGGCAAACTTACAAAATCAGCAAGGGATCAAATACTTATTTCCTTCACTGTAAACCCACAATCACATAACAAGAGGTTAGACACCTCTTGAGTTTTAGACACCTAGGGCAGGTCTATAGAATATACTATAAGTGTTAGAGGTGGGCGGGTCATTGTGTTACCAAGCACTTCTCACCTTTTGTCTCTCCCCTATACCCATATACTGTAGATTGTAAGTTCTTGTGAGCTGAGCCCTTGCACCTCTTGTTTTATCACTATTAGTAGTTATTTACTGTGTAATTTTTTTTATTATTCTCTTTGTTTTTTGTCAGTACCCTCTAGATGGTAAAGTTCTACAGAATATTTATATAATAATAATAATTATTATTATTACTATTATTATTACTATTAGGGGGCATCACACCTCTTGGTCTCCTATCTTTAAGAGAACTGGGGGCCTGTGTGTCCCATTCAGCAAATTAAGGTAGAAAGTGGCAGCTGCATACAAGAAAGAGCCAAATGAAGAGGTATGAGAACAGTAAAGGGAGCTCCATTTTCCTCAGTTCACTGTAGTTGATTTTATGGATATGTTATAAATGTCAGAAGTGGAAAATGGTTTTAAAATATCATTCATGCAGAATCTACAACCAGGCAACCAACTAAGGGCATGTCCCCACTGCACGGTTTTTCGGCTGAAAAACCGGCCGAAAATTAGCACAATTGTGCTCTATGGAAGACCCGTGCAGCAGTCCCCACTGCACGGGTGTTCCGTCGGGTGGTTTTGCCGCCGGCAGTCCGGCGGCAAAACATTGAGCAAGAACATTCTTCCGTCCGGTTTTCGGTTTTCTCAATGTGAAGGTGGAGGGCTTTTCTCCGCTCATTGCGGAGAACTAGTGTGTTTCTGGTGTGCTTTAAAATACATCCATAGGTGTGTCTCTAATTAGCGCAGATATTGCCAATAAACCTATCAGAAGCTTCCAAAGACTTGACATCATCAAATGGGTTGTCCCAAATTGTTTAAGGGCATAGTAATCCTAGTGTATGTAAACTATTGACTTTGCAGAAAGTAATAAAAATGCCTTAAAAAATCCTCCCGCTCATTATTCTGGCATTTGGCAAATATAAATAAATTTGGTTCCTAATTGACCTAGAGCGGATAAGATTTATTCTGATGTCATGCCAGATAGTGAGAAAAACATGCATATATGTCTTTTTATATAGTATATGTAAACTTCTGTTTCAACTGTATACACTTTCTGTATTGGACACAAATGTTAATGGAGCTTAATTGGTTGATTTATTCAAGAAATACAGATTACCTTTCTATGTGGTTTTATTTTAAGGGAAGATCACATAACTGTCTAGATCTTTCTAATACATCACATTTTTGCTTGTTCTTGCATCAAGGGTTTTACACTTGCTGTGATAACTTGTATTTTAGCTACTATTATCCATCCTTAAATTTTATTTTTCTATGTAGGAGAAAAGGTGAGAGTGTGAGTAGGCAGACAAAAATGGGTACAGATGGTATGGAGACCTGCCACAAATTGTGTGTGTTAGTGCCAACAGTGCATGTCTGAATAATTAGAAATTTTCTAAAAGAATATTTTACATATGCAGGTGGACATTTGGATTCTAGTTCTCAAAGAAGATCGGACCTGTTTTCCAGAGACGCATAAATGGAAGTACTTATAAATGTTTAAATTACATATGATTCCCACAGCCCATCGTAATTTATCATCTTACCACACGTTACCATTTGTATCATAACTGTACGCAAACATGTAAATAAACATATATAGTTGAAACCAGAAGTTTCCATACACTATATAAAAAGACACATATGCAGGTTTTTCTCACTATCTGACATGAATAAACCTTCCCCATTTTAGGCCAATTAGGAACCAAAAGTATTTATATTTGCCAAATGCCCGAATAATGAGTGAGAGAATTTTTTTAAGGCATTTTACATTACTTTCTGCAAAGTCAAAAGTTAACATACATTTCGTTAGTATTTGGTAGCATTGCCCTTAAACTGAAGGACTTGGGTCAAACGTTTTGGATATCCTTCCACAAGCTTCTCACAATAGTTGGTAGGAATTGTTGCTCATTCCTCCTGACAGAACTGGGGTAACTGAGCCATATTTGTAGGTCCTCTTGCTCGCACCTGCCTTTTCAGCTTTGCTCATACATTTTCAATAGGATTGAGATCAGAGCTTTGTGATGGCCACTCCAAATCATCGACTTGGTTTTCCTTAAGCCACTTTGTAACCAGTTTGGCAGTATACTTCGGGTCATTGTCCATTTCGTAGACCCATTTCCACCCAAGTTTTAAATTCCTGGCTGATGTCTTGAGATGTTGCTTCAGTATTGCCACATAATCTTCTTTACTTATGATGCCATCTATTTTGTGATGTGCATCAGTCCCTCCTGCAGCAAAACATCCCCACAACATGATGCTGCCACCCCCGTGTTTCACAGTTTGTATGGTGTTCTTAGGCCTCCAAGCTTCTCATTTTTCCTCCAAATGTAACAGTGTACACTATGGGCAAACAGTTTAATTTTAGTTTTGTCAGACCACAGGACATGTCTCCAAAAATGTGAGTCTTTGTCCCTATGTGCATTTTCAATCATTATTCTGGCTTGTATATGTTCGTTTTGGAGTAGAGACTTCTTCCTGGCAGAGTGGTCTTTCAGCCCATGTTGATACAGTACTCGTCTCACTGTGGATAATAGCACAATCTTACCAGCTTCCGCCAGCAACTTCACAACGTCTTTTGCTTTTGTTCTTGGGTTGATATGCACATGTCGGACCATAGCATGTTCATTTCTGAGACACAGAACTTGTCTCCTTCCTGAGCGGTATGATGGCTGGACATTCCCATCTAGATAGTACTTGCATATAATTGTTAGTACAGATGAACGAGGCACCTTCAGGTATCTGGAAATTGCACCCAATCCAGACTTGTGCAAGTCCACAATTCTCTTCCTGGTATCGTGGCTGATTTCTTTAGACTTTCCCATGATGTTACACACAGAAGCAGTGTGTTTCTGGTGTGCTTTAAAATATATCCACAGGGGTGTCTCTAATTAACTCCAATTTCCAATAAATCTATCAGGAGCTTCAAAAGATATGACATGATCATATGGGCTGTCCCAAATTGTTTAAAGGCATAGTAATCCTAGTGTATGTAAACTTTGACTTTTCAAAAGTAATAAAAATGCCTTAAAAATTTTCTCTATCAGTATTTTGGCATGTGGCAAATATCAATAAACAAAAAACAGAAAAACATGCATATGTGTCTTTTTATATAGTGTATGTAAACTTCTGTAAGTATGTTTTATGTTTTGCTACTTTCTTCATATAAAATTATTTAAATGAAAATGTGTCTTTTATTTACATTTCTTATAATCCCCTAAAGGGACTTTTAACCATTTTTCTAGCCTAATGTACCGGAGTTATTTGTTTACAGACACTATAATAAGACAGACTGGAGGCTTTTAATAGGCCCAGGGCTGTCTCGATCATCCAAGTCAGGCCCAGAAATTACATTGCTAGGACTGAGGAACAGGACAAAGGGAGACCTACTCATTTGCCTGCAGTACAATTATCAATGATTGTGAAGCTTAGGGGTTAAATGATTTGGATGTGAATCTTCTCCATTCCTGGTTGTTGCTGCTTCAGGGAGACTGTCAATCACAAATGACCTCCAGTGGCTGCTCACTAAGATCAGCAGATAGAAGCAGGAAAGAGATACTTTTTCTGGTATCCTTGTAAATGACAATCCTATAAGGGATTGATGTAGATCATGTGCCAATCTGCTAACTGTAAATTGACGGAGATAACTGGACAAAAAAATGAAAAGCAAGTAATCTAATACATTTGATACTTTTGTTTTAATTGGCATAGCTCTGAAACAGAAATATTGAATTCATATGTACAGGGGCTAGGCTATAGATAGTGTAAAGGTATCAGATGCACCCGGGCCACCACATGGTTGGTGGAAGGACCTATTTTGCACTATATGTTTCAACCCTTTTTTTTCAGTGGCAAACTTCTGAAGTACAGTATGTTTATTAATATTACTAATTCTTATTAAAATATTTTGTGGCATACTTGTGAAAAGTGACTTTGCAAGGTAAAGGCAAATAAAATTTCATCTTGTTAGGTAGACAATGGTTTACTGGTTAGCACTGTTGCCTTACAGTGTTGGGTTTTTGGGTTCAAATTCCATTTAAGATAGTATCTGCAAAGAGTTTATAAATTATCCCTATTAGTGTTGAGCGATTGAATCAAAAAAGTTAAAATCTCCCAGATTTTCACCAAAATCTTGGTTCCGCAATGAAGAGATTATTTTCCTTAAAATCTTATCAATAATCGACATCGTGGATTCCAACCGCGCCATTTTCGGTGCTTCCTGTAATTTTGGCGGCCAGCCAATCAGCGCAGAGCACAGGAGGGAGGGGTATAGAACGTCACCAGTGGGGTATGTAGGGATCTCATTGGCTGCTGAAATCACATGACCACGTTTTATCTATGTCACTGCACTTCCTGCTCAGCCACATTAGCTTCCACACAGTGAACAGAACTGATAGCTGTTTCTCTGCTCAGCTTTTTTCAAAGCTAGTAGAGACTATTTGCCAGAGTTTTTACTACTGAAAAGGGTTCTTAATAGATTAGCTAGCTTAGGGTACATCAAGATTAGAGAATTCTAGTTAGTATTAGTTAGAGATTTGGAAACAGCTCCAGTGCTCTGAACGGCAGTGGGGGGGGGAGGGATGCCCCTGGGTGAGGGGGGCAGATCCTGCATCAGACATATTTCTCTTCTCAAGCCACTGTGAAATAGAACCAAATTTTATTTCTGTGTTGCCAGCAGCCAGCACAGTTTGAGTTACGGGTGTCCCTGTGTTGTGGGGTGCATGTCAGCATTTATATTACTCATATTTCTCATCTCAATCCATGGTGAAATAGCACTCAGTTTTATTTCTGCATTCTTATCGGCCACCACAGACTGAGTTACAGGTGTCCCTGTATTGTGGGGTGCACTCCAGCATCTATATTACTCATATTTCTCATCCCAACCCGCGGTAAAATAGCACTCAGTTTTATTTCTGCGTTGCTAGTGGCCGCCACAGACTGAGTTACGGGTGTCCCTGTGTTGTGGGGTGACTTGCATTTTTTACTATTTTTCTTGCCTTAAACCATGGTGTAATAGCACCCTTTTTTTTTCTGCGTTGCCTACCCCGTGTCTAGGTGGGGCCATGTTGTGGGTGCACTTTGATCACAACAGCTTTTCTCTCCATAAAAAATATTTTTTATAGATTAATTATTTGTACCCCGGTTTTCATTTTTTTGGAAAAGACCACATTTACTCCATATTCTGTAGAAAAAAATCCTATTTCTATCTGTGACCTGTATCCAGCGGTTTTACCTCCTTGTCCAAGTCACGGCCACGAATGTCGCCATCATCATTGTCGGTATCGCAACAAAAGAAAAGGCACCCCAAATGTCAATATGTCCACCAGGGAGACCTGTTCTGAAGAGCTCTTTGCACAATGGGTTGGGTCACAAGGCATTTCATAAGATCAAGAGGCCAAAAGAGGATGATTTTTTTTGTTCTGAGCCAATCGTGATCCCCCTCAGAGCAGAAGGAAGTGGCAGTCGGCCAAAACCGGACAGTCGGCAACGCCTTTTTCAATGATGTGGCTTCTAGCCCCCAAATTTGGATTAGACTGTAAGGACGAGGGAAACACCTGTGGGTGATGGCGTTGCGAGCACCCCATCAGTGGAAAAGGAGGAAAAATGATGGGTTAGTGTAAGGGACGGGGGGCAGCCTCAGAAAGGGAGAGTCCGATGACATTAATCCGCCAGCCATGCTCAGTGGTGGCAACGGAAACAACGTTATCTCCATCAACTTATCTCCGTCAAAAAGGTCCAGAACCTGTGAAGCTTGGACCTTTGTCAATCAAGCCCCGATTCGCCCCCCACGTCTATGTGGATTTGCCGTCAACGATCAGTTAAGCGAAAAATTAAAGTGGTTTTAACCACCACCCCCAACTTTAAAAGTCCATACAGCGAAAGCGGGGTTGAAATGGAGGGGTCTTTGGGAAAAAAAAGGCCCCAAGGTCCTGGGGTTACAAACCCCTGCATACCCCCTGTTCTCCTCCCCCTCTGTGTGATTTTTGGGGGGCATGTGCGGGAAAAGAAAGGGTGTCATGTCCCGTTACTAAAATAGTGGTTCAAATATTTATTTCTTCCGGCACTTTTTATTCTGAGGGTCCATGAGGGCATCTGTGCGGCATCTTTGGTAAAATCCTGTTGCTGGGCAGTTTTTTTTTTTTTTTTTAAGTTTTTTTGGAGGTTTTGTGTCCAAACAAATTTAATGGTGCTAACTCAATTTATATGCCCTTTACACAAACTCAATAGTTTTTGTATAATATTACTTGTATTTAAATTATTTATCGTAACAGCATACCTATGCAACGTTTCGATGGACATTGGCTCTTTTTTAAGCATGGAGGCGACACCTTGAAAAGTCCACAGAATGCTGCAACCCCCCTAGCTGTTGTGGTCAAGAACACCTGGAGTTAAGCAAAAGGAGACATGACTTTGGGAGGAGGGGGGACTTATATCTCCTATATAGTCTTTATGGATTTAAGCAAGGGTGGTTCTGTAGTAAGAGAAAGCAGTAGGTTCATGCATACAGTTTTTACATTGAGCATTGAGCAAAGGGGGACATTTCTTTGGGAGGGGGACCTATAGTGCCTGCATACTTCTGTAGTTCCTATATAGTTGTATAGCTATAAGCAACGGTGTTTGTGCTTTAAGAAGAAGGAGTATGTATGCATAGTATTTTACTGTATCTTACAGTAAGGAGGGTGGGGTTTAGGAATAGATGTAACTTCCTGACTTCACTTTTTCTTTTTTCACCAGAAGAACTGGAGAAAACATTTCCCTTCCACTTGCCCCTACTTTAATGACCACTCTTAAGGTTGTATTAAGTTATTACCTTTACAACGATATCTGTTTTAATAATAGTCATGAACTCACCAGATAATAAAAGAAGCAAATATCTTACCATACATATAACCATCACACTGCTACCAAACAAGTCCCAATATACCAAAACCAACACTACAAATAAGGCTACTAGATATATACCACCAGAAAATGACTGCAAATTACCACCACATAGTGACTGAATAATAGTACTATATCACTGAATAAAGATCACTATGAAAAGACCAATATTTCCCCCATATAGTGACCATATAGTGGTAGATACAAGTATACACAGGCTCTGTAGACTGTAAATTACCATCATACTGTGACCATAAAGGGGTAGATAACAGTGTACACCGGCTCTGCAGACTGTGTATTACCATCATACACTCACCATATAGTGTTAGATACTGGGTATACACAGGTTTGTCAGACTGTATTTTACCTCCATACATTGACCATGTAGTGGTAGCTACCAGTGTACACATGCAGACATATAAGTGATACCAATGCAGTTACATTTTGTGTCTTACAGATGACGTTTCTCTGACGAGTGGTTCATTTTCTCTTTTTTTCTGCACCTGATCCAGACTGCAATGATGAAATATTCTAGCCACCACTCATCTCTGTAGTTTTGGACACAAATATCTAATAATCCTCACTCATCCTGCCCACCTCTCACTGTTCCTCACCTTTGTACAAACTTACCAGGGGTGGTTAGAGTGGGTACAGGCCATAGCTTAGAGGCACAGTCTCCTAAGGGGTGGAGAGGAACAGAGGACTAACCACCTGGAGATTGTGCCACAGATATAGCCCTCAGATTTATATTATCAGGTAGGTAGGTAAATAGGTCCCAGTTAGGTAGGTAGACTTCAGATAGGTAGGTAGATTTGCCCTAGGTAGGCAGTAGTTAGACCCCCAGCTAGTTAGGTAGCCACCAGGTAGGTAGATAGGCAAGCCCCAGGAAAATAGGCCCCAGTTAGGTAGAAAGTTAGGCCCCAGGTAGGTGGTAGGCAGGCCCCAGGTAGCTAGGTAGACCTCATGTAACTAGGTAGGTAAGACCCAGGGAGCTTGGTAGGGTGTAGGTAGGGTCCAGGTTGGTGGGCCCCAGGTAGGCAGTTATCCCTAGGTAGGTTGTAGGAGGGCCCTACATAGGTAGGTAGGCTGTAGGCAGGCCCCAGATTGCTTAGTAAATGGTTAGTAGGTGGGCTCCATGTAAGAAGGTAGGTAGGTAGGCCAAGCCCCATTAGCAAAAAAAAAAAAAAAAAAATTAACTCACTTATCTCCTCCGAAATGACGACGAGTAGGCCAGTTTCTGAAAGGGGAGCCTGGTTTAGATGGTGCGATGATATCACGTCATCGCACCACCTATATCAGCAATAGGGGCCGATGCCTGGTAGGCTTAGGCTATGTTCACACGGCTTAACTGCGGGACGTAATTACGCCCCGCAGTTACGCCGTGTGGCCGGGGGCGGGTGCGGGGGCTGGCACCTCGCCGGCCCATAGACAATCATTGCTAGCGGCGCGTATACGCCGCTAGAAAATGACATGTCAATTATCTCCCCCCTCGGCGTATTCGCCGAGCAGGGAGAGGAGACATAATCCATAGTTCTCTATGAGAGCTGTGGATTAAACCGTAATGAATGGGCCGTTTTCAGCCCGTAACTTGCGCACTTCGGCGCGTAATTACGGACCGAAATACGGCCCATTTTAAGCCGTGTGAACATGGCCCTAAAGCCTCAGACCTTAAATCTACTAGGCTAAAAATCATAGCTAAGAGCTTTAACTGTGTTGCGTGTCCAGAGACAGTCAAACAGTTAATCGGGCAGCACAGTCCCAGGAATCAGGGGCATTAGCTCTCACGCCCCCGGACTCTGCCTCAGAACTTTCAAAACAGTGGGCCCAGAGGTTCTGAAGCAGGATGTGCTGGGCCCCCTGTGGCGGTGGCCCCCATAGCAGGCTACTACGGCTGCTACCAGGATATTTCTGCCACTGATTTATGTGATATTTTTAACACAAATAATATTATGCATAAGCTATTGAGTTTGTGGCGATTTGCATATGAATTGAGTTCAGGAGCCATTGAGTTGAATGAGATGCTATATTTTAGGAATGGGAACCTTGTGGACTGCTGCAATATTTATAACCTGTGAATGTACAGACTGGATACTGGTTGTTGTGAAATGAAATGAATGAAATGCTTCCATGCATGTCACCTGCTGATGTAATCTTTTACAAAAAATGTCTGGACCTTGTAAAAGTAGGACAGAGACCATTCCACTGACAATGGTTAGTTGTTGAACATTTTTTAACATTTAAGAAGTCTTTCCTATGTCCCTCCTGAGCAGTCTCCAGTTGGGCAGTCAATCTTTTGCTTTTCCTCTCCTGTTGCCCTCTTAGCCTCCTATTGAGATGCAACAGTCTAGTATTTGTTTTTTTTTCTAATAAAATTCCTTTATTTCCACTTACCAACAAAGGGCACATGGGTACATCCTATTATTGGTAAAGAGCTGTGGCACAAGCGCACACACTGACACCCGCTGCTAACATAAGGGATCGAAGCCTCAGGCAGGAATTAATAGAACCACCATCTTGGAACACATTTCTGCATTATTTATATAATGCAGAAAGGTGTACAAGCAATAGAGCTCCCTCGTGGTCAAATACACTAGAGGGACTGCTTATATAAGTGTAAAAAAACAAAGTTTTAAAAGTATAAAAATAATAAAAAATAATAAAACAGTTTGTATCACCTCCTTTTGCCAAATAAAATATTTAAAATAATCCATAAAAGTCTGATCTATTAAAATATAACATCACTTATCCATACGCTGAACACCGAAGAAAAAAATCTGCTTTCTATAGCTACCATTTTTTCACAAATTACCAAAGCCCATACAGAAATAGTTTTTTGGCAATATAGATATGTATTTACATGTATATGAATAAAAACCTGTGATACATCCATTGAAGATCATAAAGTCCTCTGTTATTCCATTAGGAGATAAGTCTTAGTGCAAAAACATGGACAAACATAGTAGCCATGAGGTAGCCATCCTCCAGGTCCAATGTTTCGGAAGCTACATCTCCTTTCTCAAGCAGACGTTCCTCAGGCTTAACCCTCCCAGTACTAGCTTACCCATTAGTTCTCTTCTAGTTTATACCTTTAACGTCCTATCACGTGACTATAATCACATTCATCTAAAACATACTATAAAGCGATCTACAAGAAGGCTCTTAAAGGGAACCTGTCACATAGGTTATACCCCCTTGTTGATGACAACACAAGCTAGTGTCAGACATGTTATTCCCAGCACTGTGTCCCTTATTCTGTAAGATGCTGTAGTTTTAGAGCATTTAATGTTCAAATCTTATTAATGAGTATGTGTTAGCCCCGCCCACCAAGGGCTAGCCCCGCCCACCTGGCAGTTACATGTTTCTACCTATTCAAAGTAAAAGTTTTATCCGTTGAGGTGGGCAGGGCTAGCCTTAGATGGGTGGGGTATGAAAAACACTGACTCTTTCCATGAAACTTTTCTGGCTGAAAATTACAGATTTGAGCATTAAATACTCAAAAACTACAGCATCGTACAGAATAAGGAACACAGCGCTGGAAACAGCATGTCTGTCACTAACTTGTTCTGTCCTCAGCAAGGGGGGCATAAACTATGTGACAGGTTCTCTTTAAAATAAAGGCCTCATTTAACCCCTTTGGGGTGAGCAAATCAAGTCTATAGATCCAATATGCTTCACGTTGAAGCAAATGCTATTCTAGAGTACTACTATCAACATAGCGGTAAGGGGATTCCATACATGTTCTAGTAAGAATGTAATTTATGGTTTAAAATGCCCATGGGTCAAAATGTACGTAGGTAAGACTAGTAAGCAAGTGAAGGTTTGCATCATTGAACATCACTTGTAGAAAAAGACCTACATCCTAAGCTTCCAGCCTAGCAGACCCAGAGTCGCTGGGGGCATGATGAAAGCTGTGCGTCATGCCCCCTGTGACACTGATGTGTATGTACAGCACTCAATGAGCGCTGAGCGAAGCCCTGGCACCCCGGGTGATTGCCCGCCCCTAGGAACGTCCCTGCGCGGAAGCCCTCCTCCAGTGAATGCACATACAGCTGAAGACACCGTCGGCGCTCCAGGTCCACAACAGCGGCCTGGAGCGCGATGAGGTTCGGGGCACAGGCAGTTTTATCTGGGGCTTGTGCCCCAGGTAAAACTGCCTAGCGACGCCCCTGGTGTAAATATATGCCTATATTGCCCCAAATTTTTTTCTGTATGGGCTTTGATAATTTGTAAAAAAAAATGAAAGCTATATAAAGTAACTGTTTGCAATATATGGGCCTTAGCTATGTCTACACTGCAGTGGACAAAAAACGACCTGAAAACGAATTATTAAAAACGTTCATGAAACTGAGTTTTCTGTCCACTGCCTGTCAAAAGCAGCTGAAAAAAACGTCCGTTTTTTGGTGCATTTGTCGTTTTTTGGAGCGTTTTTTGAAGCGTTTTTTTGAAGCGTCTTTGCTCTGCTTCTTAATGTATGCACAAATTAAGCCATTGGATGTAAGTTACACCCTACAGTTGGAGTTAACATGTTAAGTAGTCACTTCCTTTATATCACTGTAGCCATTGTGAGTACATTGTCCTTTGTGTGCTACTGCTGCTTTATTAAATTATGCACCAGATTCTTGCACCAAAATCCACAAAAACCCACATTATCTTTCCATACAGCAAGATAACTGTATTAGCATCAAAATCTATAAAGAAAAGGATTTTAGCGGCAAACTCCCAAAAAACGGATTATTGCGCCAAATTCCGTTAAAAAAATATTTTTTTGTGTCAGAAGCGAAAATCAGTTTATTAGCGCCAAAATTTTTAAAGATATTGACTAAGCCCCCAAAACCCGTCAAAAATCGGATTCTGGCGCCGAAATCCGTAAAAAATGTTATTTATTTGGGGTCAAAAGCTAGATCACTTTAATAGCGCCAAAATCTGTAAAGATACGGATTTTTGCCCCAAAAGCCATAAAAAATGGATTCTTGTGCCAAATCCGTAAAAAACGTATTTTTGGCTTCAGAAGCGAGATAACGTTATTAGCGCCAAAATCAGTGAAAAAAATTATTTTAGTGTCAAAAAAACGTAAAAAAACTGATTTTTGCGCCAAAATCCGTAAAAAACTTATTTTGGCGTCAGAAGCAAGATTATGTTAGTAGCGGCAAAATCAATAAAAAAAAAATAAATTAGTGTCAAAAAATGTAAAAAAACGTATTTTTGCGCCAAAATCCGTAAAAAAAACGTATTTTTAGCGTCAGAGGCGAGATAACGTTATTGGCGCTAAAATCTGTAAAAAAATATTTTAGTGCCAAAAAACGTAAAAAACGTATTTTTGCGCCAAAATGCGTAAAACACCTATTTTTGCCGTCAGAAGCTAGATAATGTTATTAGCACCAAAATCAGTAAAAAAAATTATTTTAGTGTCAAAAACGTAAAAAAAACGTATTTTTGCGCCAAAATCCGTAAAAAAAACGTATTTTTAGCATCAGAGGCGAGATAACGTTATTGGCGCTAAAATCTGTAAAAAAATTATTTTAGTGCCAAAAAAACGTAAAAAAAATCGATTTTTGCGCCAAAATGCGTAAAAAACTTATTTTTGGAGTTGGAAGCGAGATAACGTCATTAGCGCCAAAATCAGTAAAAAAAAATAATTTTAGTGTCAAAAAACGTAAAAAAAACATATTTTTGCGCCAAAATGCGTAAAAAACGTATTTTTGCCGTCAGAAGCGAGAAAACGTTATTAGCGCCAAAATCAGTTAAAAAAATTATTTTAGTGTCAAAAAACGTAAAAAAAGTATTTTTGCGCCAAAATCCGAAAAAAACTTATTTTTGGCGTCAGAGGCGAGATAACGTTATTGGCGCCAAAATCTGTAAAAAAATTATTTTAGTGCCAAAAAACGTAAAAAATGGATTCTGGCGCCAAAATCCGTAAAAAATGTATTCTGGCGCCAAAATCCATAATAAACGTATTTTCATCATCAGTAGCAAGGTAACTTTATTAGCACCAAAATATGTGTAGACAGGGAGTTTAGCATCAAAATCTGTAAAAAACCAGATTCTGATGCCAAAATCTGTAAATAACGTATTTTTAGCGAAAAAAAATATGAATTGCGCAAAAATCGTTAGCGACCAAAGTGTGATCATTTGATTACAAAAGGTATAAAAAAGGACACATCAGACACTTGTATGCAAATTTGATAATGAATAACCTTTGTTACACCCACTATAGGTGGGACTTGGGTCTATGGGAGGGTTTTCATTGAAAAATCGCGGCAAAAAACGCTGCGAAAACGCGCCAAAAAACGCGCCAGAAGACGTCTGGCGCTTTCCATAGACTCCTGTAGTAAATTTTCTGCCCTGTACTGCCGTTTTTTAGAGCATGTTGCAAAATACGACAAGTGAAAAAAACGAGCAGAAAAAATAAGCTCAGTGTAGACAGCTGGAGGGTTTTACAATAGAAGTCTATGAGAGATGATTACAGTCGTTTTTCCAGCGTTTTTTAGAAAATGGAAAACGCTGAAAAAAACTGACGTTTTTCTGTGCAGTGTAGACATAGCCTTACTTACGTTTGTGGTACACAGTTATTAGTTGGGGGCACAAGAGAGAGCGCAGCCTATATGTGATATGCCCTCTACAACTCCATCAGTGAAAGGTATATTTTTGAGGTATTCTGAGATTGTTCCATATTCCTGAAAGTCTCACCTCATTTTATGTATATGGATTTTTGAATGCCATCTAGCAGTATCCACAATATCCTAGAATTTCCAGCACGTACTTCTAAAACACCCAGTTTATAGCGGTGCGTACAGTACGTGCTGCTATAAGCCCCAAAGACGTCATGTGAACTCACCCTTACTGTTTAGCAACATGAATTTGACATTGTTTGTGTTTTTTTAATCTAAGCTAGAATGTGTCATTTCAAAAACAAAAAGAACGAAGCCTGGTACACACTGTTAAAAAGTATTAAACATTAGAATTTAGAACACATTTACTATATATCTGCTTTGTGTTAGATATTTCTCTACAAAATTACATACTTTAAATGTATCAGCATATCTGCATGGACTATATTCTATTTTGTTGAAATCAGTGTTGCTAAGACACATACATTCAAAAAAAGAAAGATAAAACCAACCACCCACTGACTAATAAATAAAACCACCCACACATTTACTCAGTCAACAAACCCATGCACCAGACTTGTGGTTAGTTACCAAGTTTAAAAATGAGATTTCTCAACATATCTTAAAAGCACAAATACTCAAGACAATATTAGTGAATCTGGTCTGCTTTTAATTCGGTGAAAGGAGAAGGCTGAGCACTGTATTAATTTGGTACATGTGCGGAGGATAGTCGCCATGAAAACACTAAATGTATTAGGATTTGACAGTGGTAAAGTGATGTGCAGAGAAAGGAAAATAGCCCCTACCACACAAATGTACACATGGATGTAACGCCTATTGAACTAGATGCTGAAGTAGTAGACCGGAGCATACACTAGTACCGTATTTTTTGGACTATAAGATTTTTTCCTCTAAATTTGGGGGGGAAATGAGGGTGCATCTTATAGTCTGAAAGCACTCTGTCAGGCTGGCAGGAGTGTGAGAAGGAGCGATGCTGCGGGAAGCTGCCGCATATTTCAAGGGGTTAAACCCCGCTGCTAGCTTCCCGCAGCATCGCTCCTCTCCAGACTCCTGCCGTCCCGAAAGAGCGATGCACAGCAGCAGCATGTGGCAGATCAGTACAGCTGGCAGCCGCCGCTAACAGCAGGGATGGAGCCGGCTCTGTCCCTGCTGTTAACATTTTAGATGATGTGCCGATCGCAACCGTAGTTGGAGTGGGGGCAAAGTTGGATTCTGGAGTGGGGGCAAAGCTCCTTTCTGGCTGGTCACCGCGGGGTACAGAAGTCCTACACACTGATCTCCTGACACTATTGGTGGCCTACTTTGATTCAAGACGTCAAGGACTTCATTCTTTCCTGTGTCACGTGTGCTCGGAACAAGGTCCCAGGGCTTAGGCTTGCTGGCTGCCGGTTCCTGATTCCCCATGGACACATATAGCCATGGACTTCATCACGGACCTTCCTATGTCCTCTGGGAATTCGGTTATCTGGGTGGTCATGGACCGGTTCTCGAAAATGTCCCATTTCTCGCCTCTTCCCGGACTTTCGTCGGTTCCACAAGTGGCCAGTCCCTTCTTCCAGCATATTTTTCGTCTGCATGAGTTACCCTTGCACATCGTCTCCGTCTCTGGTTGGGGAGTCCAACTTGTCTCCCGTTTTTGTCACGCCCTATGTCCTCGCTTGCCAATCAAGTTGGACTTCTCATCGTCCTATCACCCTCAGAACAATGATCAAGTGGAGCGAGTTAATCAGATTTTGGGGGAGTACCTGCGTCATTTTGTGTCCGGACGTCAGGACAACTGGGCCGAGCTGCTTCCCTGGGCCGAATTCTCCTACAATCATCGGGATTCGGATGCAGCAGGCGTGTCTCCAATTTTTGTGGTCTATGGCCGCCACCCGTGCCCCCCCTTCCCCTACCTACAGCTTCTGAGGTGCCTGCTGTGGATGACCAATTTCGGGATATCAAGGCCATCTGGCAAGAGACTCGGCGTGCCCTACTCCAGGCTTCGGCTTGTATGAAGACCCAGGCTGACAAAAAGTGGGAGACCTACCCCGATGTTCCTTCCAGGGGACAAGGTTTGGCTATCTTCTAAGTATGTGCGCCTGAAGATCCCCAGTTATAAGCTGGTTCTGCAGTTCCTGGGGCCTTTTAAAGTTCGTCGGCAGCTTAACCCTGTGACCTACAAGCTTTGCCTGCCCCCATCGCTCCGGATTCCGAACGCTTTCCACGTTTCTCTTATAAAGCCTTTGGTCTTGAACCGGTTCTCTCAGAGGAATGCTTCACCTTCCCCTGTAGCAGATTCTGCAGATATTTTTGAGGTGAAAGACATCTTGGCCATGAAGACCATCAGCGGGAGGCGGTTCTTCCTTGTTGATTGGAGGGGCTTCGGGCCCGAGGAGAGATCTTGGGAGCCAGAGTCAAATATCTTGAACCACAACATCGTTAGCAGTTTTCTTTGGCCTAAGAAGAAGGGGAGCCCTAAGGGGGGGGTACTGTCACGGACGATGCCGCTGCCTGGCCCGCCGGCCGCGAGCGCACCCGTGCACCCTCCTCCGGGTCCTTGCTCGGGGCGGGTGGCGCCACTGGCCGTGGGGCGGGCTGCAGGCACACTTGCTCAGTTAACTTACCCGACCACGCTCCTGCTCTGTCTTCTCCCTCTGACGGCCAGAGCGCGCGTGGCTTACACCATTGCTTGCGGTGGTCCAGAGGATCCACTATCCCAGCCGTGACACCCAGGCAGCGCCTGGACTTGAAATTTTAAATCCCGTGTCACTGTCTCTGTCTGCTGAAGCCCATAATGCCTACCTGCTCTGTCCCCCCTAAATATATATATTATATATATTATATATTATATATAAAATATTATATATATATATATAATTACATATATAATATATATATTTTATATATATATATATATCATATGTAATAATATAAATATATGCTGTACATTTTATTTTACATGCATTTTAATGTGATCAGAGTACAAAACCCCGCTGAAAAATGCATGCTTCAAAAACCTTGTCAAATCCTCGTCTGAAAACTGCTTCATGTAAGAAATATTGAGAGAAGGATTTGAAGCTGATTTGGACTTTGAAAAATCAGCGTCCAAATCATCCATGTCAACATACCCTAAGAAGGGTGCCTTGAGGGACAATGCAAATGACCAGAAACCTATCAACCACTCAGAAATAACTGAAATGGAAGTTCATACCAGACAAATCTGTAGTAAGGACATTAGCAAAGCTATTTCTGAATATCATTTGCTATTCAATTATATGTAAGTGTAGTAGTCACAATGTTATATAAATATTACTGTCTCCACAGCACTGAATAAGAAATGGTTTATTAAGCCCTGAAATCTAATATAATTCAATACATACAAATCACATATTACAGAAAAGAGTGATAATCGTCTCTTTAATAGCTTTTAAATTGTGTTATATGTAGTGCTAACGACAAAGACTTAAAATTGTGATGAAACGTTTCTTTACGAGGATACAAGGTAAGGACATGATGATTAACCCATTTTTGACCACAAATGACCTGAACAAGCACAACTTTTTAGTTTTATGACTTAGGGTGCTTTCACAGGGAGCATTTGGTGTGTTTTTAACGTGTTTTTTGGTGCGTTTTTTCTTGCATGAATGCAATGAGAGCAATTAATTATCATAGTTACAGGCCGTATTTCAGGGCGTATGGCAGTGCAATTACAGAAAAAACACATGCAAAAATGGGACATTACTTACTCAAAAAACACTACAATTCTTTGGGCAATATTCGCAGCTCAATGGCTGGACTAGACTGAACCCAGTAGCAGGCATCTCTGGCCTATATGTTAACTGGGAAAAATTAACAGGTGCAGCTAATTGCTGAGCAGCAGCTCACACATCCCACTGCTAGGGGAATAATTAGATGATAAAAAAACAGGTATTAAGTTAATGTGCAGTTTCTTGTTTTTTTTTATCCAGCCATTGAGCTGTGAATATGGCCCAAAAAAATTGTAGTGTTTTTTGCAGTGCAATTACTCCCTGAAATACAGTCTAAAAGGCGCCGTGTGAACATACCCATAGCGTTTTGACTTAACCCAACTGTTTATGCATATAATGGTCAGTGGACTCTATGGTTGACTAATAAACTATTCGACATTTGGAGAGATATCACAAATACTGTTGCTATATAGAAAAAAAATATATCTGACTTAACAACTTATGGGTATAAGTTAAAGGGGTGTTCCAAAACTTTAAAAATCTCACATGTGGTTAGAGGATGATAGGAAATAACAAACAAATAAAACGTTTCAAACTGCTTGATTCCGCGCCAAGGCGGTCCCGGTAATCTCGGCCGATGATGTCACTATTCATTTTTTTTTCTAGACCCTGGAGCCAGTCATAGACCTCACGGGTCACGTGCAGAGTATCCAGCAAGAGATGCTTTCAGCCTCTAAATAGCTGCAGGGTCACATCAAGAGAAAACAGTGACATAATTGACTTGGCTCACCGATTTCCGCTGCAGCACGGGAATGAGTGGTAGGGTTTTTTTTTCTGTTTCACTAATAAATAATGAGCTTTTTAAAGTTTTCGAACATCACTTCAAAGGGGTTATCCACTTCATTTCTGTAAAACATTTTCTGCATACTAATGACATAAAGGAGAGGAAGGACAGCAGCAGCACTGAAACGCAGGTGAGAGGAGAGGTGAGTATAATCAGTATACTAATGCAATAAAAATGATTGGACACCCCCTTAGTTATGGCTTGTAGTCAGAAGGTTCAAGGTCCAAAGGTTCAAAAATCAAAAAATGAATCCTCAGTAGCAAGATAGGCAGTTCTTGACAGAATGACAAAAAGCTGTAAAGAAATATAGGTGCTTCTTTGCAGTGTTTTTACAGTGCTATACAGAGGAAGCCAACCGCAGCATCTGCATAAAGTTCTCCAACAGGAAATCTCGCCTATAAGGAATAGAAGTGATGAGCTATTTACAAAAAAAACCCTACTTAAAAATAGAATTGCAAGCATATGCAGCATATGGTTCCCAGACTAATAAAATATGGATATTTACATCTGGATGTAAAATATTTTCGGAAATTCTTACACATTTATTTGATCTATGTTTGAGCATACAACAAGGGAGATGAAGGCTAAAAAGGGACAAAACACACAGTTTAAAATATTAATAGAATAAGGGAATAAACTGCTGAATGTAATTTACATCGTATTGTAGATAACAACAAAATAAAAAGACATCTATATTATTCCCTGTTACTGGCTCAGGACAATTTCACACAGCAGTATTCTGGCCATTATTTTGTATTTGAGTATAAGCCGAGGCACCTACTTTTGCCACAAAAAAAAACCATGAAAGCTTATTGACTCGAGTATAAGCCTAGGGAAGCCTAGGGTGTAAAATGCAGCGGCTACCGGTGAATTTCAAAAAACAAAAATAGATACCAATAAAATTACATAGGCAGTTTAATGTCATCCATAGGCTTGTATAGGCAGGTATATGTCCCCATAGGCAGGTTTATGTCCCTGTAGGCAGGTTATAGGCAGGTATAGGCAGGGTTATGTCCCCATAGGTAGCTATAGGCAAGGTTATGTCCCCATAGGTAGCTATAGGCAGGGTTATGTCCCCATAGAACGCATAAGACAAATTTGGACACCAGCGGACTAGGTGCAAAGCCATATGCTGCGTTTATTTCTACATCCACAGGGGGTACACTAACGCCAACGCGTTTCGGGCTAAATGGAGCCCTTGATCACGGCATCTATTTAGCCCGAAACGCATTGGCATTGGTGTACCCCCTGTGGATGTAGAAATAAACGCAGCACATTGCTTTGCACCTAGTCCACTGGTGTCCAAATTTGTCTTATGCTTTCTATGGATTGGATCTTTGCCGAGAGTCCTGCGTACCAGGCGTAGATGGAGTGCTAGCTTCCTACATATTCACTGGGAGCATCAGGTGCAGTGGAACATTTTCTCAAGCGGTGAGTGACAACCTTTCCTTATGGTATTGCTTATGTCCCCATAACTGAAATGTCTGGACGCTGTCGGCTGTACTCAGCATTCAGCTATATGCGCTGCCTGAGGAGTCGCGTAAAGCTGAAATGTCCCTGCTGGCGCCCGGGCAGTCGCAGTGCCCAAGTGTCGAGTATAAGCCAAAGTCGGATTTTTCAGCACATTTTTCGTGCTGAAAAACTCGGTTTATACTCGAGCAATATACGGAATTTAAAAAGATAGCCAGAAGCCGGGTCCGCTTTCTTAAAACTCACGGCTCCCCTTTTCCTACTTGGCCTTCACAGTTTTCCCCTCTTTGGACTATTACCTGCTGCCCTAAGATCCTTAAGATCCTTCTATACCAGTCCTAAGCACCGGCTGTCTCTTGTTTTGGACATGTTGGTCTCACCTCTTATATTTAAAACTATTTGTACCTATTTCCTTTTGCCCCACCTTTATTTATCGCCCTTTGGGGGCCCTCTCATTTCATTCTTGTGATGTCGCTCGAAAGGGGGCTTCTTACCCAAATCGATTTTTTTGACATTCAATTTTCTGACATTTGTTGTAGTTTAATTCATCCTGTACATTAATTCCTTTAATTTTATCCTCCTAGTTTGTTTTGTTAAAAAAATTTTCCAGAATTTAAAAGTGTGTAACTAGCATCACATTAAAATGCCGTGGAATTTTTTTAATGTCAAAAATAGAAGACATGCAATTCTTTTCAGTGTAGCTTTCTCTCCCGGGTTTTGGGTTTTTTGGACTGGTATAAAACTTAAAACCAGAATGTGAAAAAGATCTAAAAGGGATTTCTCAGGTTTTTACAGTTGTTCTGCAAGTAGTTTAAGTCTAAAAAGCCATGATCTTGCAAAATCAACTCTGCTGGACTGGCCACGCATCAATGTCCCCCCAAAAACTTTTTCCCAATTTCCGGGGGTGAGGTGAGAGGACCCAGGGTGGAGAGAGGAAATGGTTCAAAGATACTATCAAAACTTACCTTCAAAAAGGTCAAATTGACATTGCTAACTGGGAAACCAGGGGCATAACTAGAATTCATAGGGTCCAATATCAAAATGACATTGGGCCACAAGGGATAATGACCATAACCCAAAACGTAAAACACCGATCAAAATTATGGACCTGTAGCACTAACCATAGACTAGATGATCCAAATACTTTTATGAAATACACCTATCTACAACAAAAGATTACCATGTATTTATGTTAAAATAATATAATTTTATTTTTTCATAAATAGCAAAATATACAAAGGACACATTAAAAAATAGCAGAGCAACTAATTTTTACTATCTGTTATTTCCTAGTGCATTCCCTTTCTGATTATTTTTTTCATCCCTTTGAAGACCATCTACACTTCTGAGATTGACCTGGCTCATCAGCTTCTTGGATTTATTTATGTATTTTTTTTTAATTATTATTATTTATACGATACATTTATATTGTAATGTTATATGGAAGGATTGATTATTTTAATTAATTTTGGACTTCATTGATGTATTTTGTTTTGCACCTTGCACTTTATATTTTATAATACACCATTTATATCTGATATTATATGCTCCTTATATATAAATTGATTGTAGACCATTATTAGGATTATTCTGTTTGCTATTCTCTTTACACTTTATGTATATTTCTTGGAATAATTGATGTTGATTAACTATATGGTATCTGATATTTATTATAGACATACATATAGATCCAAAATTTCACCCTATTTTCCACCCCTGGCTATATGGCTGCAGACCAATTCTTACAGTCAGGTATTGTTGTCTGTATATATAAATGTTACTATAATATGCACTTTTGAATTGTGAGCTACTATACTTTGATATATCTGTAGTTACCTAAAACTGTGTAAACACTTGGGGCAACATGTATGTACGGGGCTGCACCATTTTTTTTTTGCATATCTTGCACCAAAAAACTTTCGTAGCCCTGTTCTATAGATGTATTAGCAGTCGTATACCAAAACCTGTGCCAATTACCATACTTTTGAATGTGCCAAAGATATGTTATGCTATACAAGGCATACCATGAACCCACATATGTTCATACTGTCGCATTCTACACTCATCTATATCAATTTAGAACTGGCGTATCAGAGCCACGTTTCATGCATGACACCCTTGATTTTGAGGACGCGTTGGTGCTGCTATCCAGGAACCAGGAACTCAATAATCTAAAACAGTAACATAAGTAGCAATAATTAAAGGGGTTGTCACATCATGCTGTTTTACAGAGTCATGGGCATTTTCAGATTTATACTGTCTTGCTAGGCTGTAGGTGGTTCTATAGCATTGATTAGCATTTTTGGGCCCTTTTTTAACTAGCAGAGCATTCAAAGAAAAGAAGGGGGAAAGTTTTAATATTTTGTAAACAAACCCTACAGGTGTTCCGAGGAGGGGAGAAAAATTTGGCTTATCGTAAACAAAGCTAATATTGTTAGAATAAATTCTTTTGCCCCCAAATGCCCAAAGGGTGCCCATCACTTTCTGCTCCCCCTGTAAAATAAAAAAGGGGAAAGCAGGATGGTAACCAAAAAACTTGTGAAAAACTAAAAAGCAGGAAAAATCCTTTTATTTTTCCTGACCAGGGAAATACCCAATAGAGAAATGTATAAGAACAAGTTTTCCATTTACTGTGCCCCTACTTTTTAAAAAAGAAAATTTCTTTGTATAAACCCCCCCCTTTAAAGGAATAAATAATTCTACCATATATCAGGAAACCCAAATATTAGTGCAGGAGAGCAGAATGCAAGCAGCTGCTTGTTCCCTACAAAAAGGAACAATTTTCTTGTACCTGAGTGGCCCCCCGACGGTGTAGCGTGACCCATCAAGTGGCTGTGAATTGTGAGATCCACTGCCTCTCCAATGAGGTAGACAAAACAACAATGAAAGGAAAGGGAGAAGAACCCAGATTTAAAGAAAGAAAACTCAAAAAACAAAACCCCTCTTCCCCCAAAAACCAAAATTTTTCGTGGCTGAAGGACGGGCCCTCCTCAACTATTTTAGAACACATAAGTAATCTCGTTTAAGAGATCACTGATGAATAATGATGCCTAAAAATAACAAAAGTTTATATTTCTCCCCCACCATGTCTCGGTGAGTTGGAAGCCGCAATGACAACCTCTTCCTCTGGTAAAAATGCCCAAAAGGCTGCCCCAACCATTGGTCTTAGTTTTTTATGCCCCCCATCTGGGACTGTTTTTTTAAAGGGGACATGTAAAAACCCTGTCCGGCCCTAAAACTCTTTTTGTTGCCTAAAAAGGCAACCAATCAAAAGCTGCCCTTTAATTTTTTCAAGCGCTAAAATAAAATGAAAGGGGAACCCCTTTTTGCAATGGAAACCCAAGGGAAAGTCTTAGCCCATGGAAAATTTTTTCATACTTTTAGGAGAAAAATGTTCTTTATGTATTTTAGGCATAGTTACTTAAACATGCCCATTATTTTTGGAAAAATATTATACAGAACACTTGGGTATTTATTATTAATGTTTTTTACAGATAAACTAATATTTGGTGTACCCACTGAAGCAGAATGTTATGTCTTTATAAACTTAATAGGTTTTGCCTTTATTGCATTTCTTTCCACTCATTCCCTGGAAATACGTGACATAACTACATTACCACTAAATGAATTCTGTTAACCTGAAACGTTTTTCTAAAAGGATTTTCCCATGCTGCTTTTAATACGTCAGCCTTTTTTATATTTTCCTTTAAAGTAGGTATAAAGCCCTGTGGTTGCCATGGTTGCTGCCAAATGAATAGACTATTTATAGCAGTTTGTCCTTTTTTTGGAGATTTCTGGATAGAACTTAACACTTCAAGAAACTAAAACCTAACTTCAGTCAATATGTAAAGTTAATCTGTTAATGTAAATGCAGCGGATTTAGTTGTTCTGTATCTGTACCAAAAAATATAAAAAGCTTGCAAGCAGTGGCAAATCTATAGAGTGTACATATGGACCGTGGTGTCTGCTACAGCCGAAAATGGAACAGCATGATTATAAAGTAAAGTAATGGTGCTTCAGGAAATAATGTGCAGGAGCACCTTATTGTATAACAGAAACTTTTTTTGTATCACAGTTACAGGACACAGATTGTGAACTTATCACACAAGGGCTCTTTAAAGGGGCACTTACATAAGTGCATATTGCTTATTAATATGTGAAAAGAAGAACAATTGTTATATGGATATTTTTTGAATGGTTGAGTTTTTTTATTGAATTTTTCAACATTCCTCTGTGTACATTATTCTCTCTGGCTTCAGCTCGCAGTGAAATGATTAGCTAAATGATCCTTCTTTCATGTCGGCTATAGTCTGAAAAGTAAGAAGACCCATTGGGCCTCTTGAGGAAGAATTCATTAAACTTTCTACTTGGGGGGGGGAATTCCGAGGTGCATTGCCCTGAAACAAAAGGGGGGTTTAATTTACTTAATATACAGTACATACTAAACTTTTTTTTTGCATTTTAAATCTTTTTAAAGTTTCAATAATTTTTTTTCAGATTTAAGAAATACAGTGGCTTTTTTTTATGCCCAAAATTTCCCACTGGGGGTTTTAATAATTACTACAGAGAGGGGCAAAATTTCTAAAAAATTTTGATTCGCCGACTTCCCCGAATTTTCCGTAAAAAAATAGTTTTGGCCGAATTACTTCGGACGAATGCGTTAAAAAACACCCTATTTCCGGGCTCCCACAAGCCGGCGGGGTTTGTTTGAAAAGAACTTTGGGTGCCATGCTTAAAATGCAAAGGGAGCGGGTTTTGGGTCTTCTTTACAATGTTTGTTTTAGTATGACACGCACATGAAATGCCCCGCGCAAAAACTTTACCAAAAAACTGAAAGGGGGAAAGTTGCCTGATAAAGTCATGGCAAACGACAGCTGGAAAAAAACAACTGAGGGGTCAGGGTGCAACATCAGTGACAAGGTGGGAGGGGACCGGGGGCAGCCACAGCAGCATGGGTCAAGAGTGGCAAAAATGACATTCTGGAGGTGCAAAAACCGGGGTAGGGCCCCCAGAGTGGCACAATGACACAGGGGTGGAGGGCAAAAGGCAGCAGCAGCATGAAGTCAGACAGTGGGCCCCAAAGAAAAATCTGGAGGTGGCAAAAACAGGGGACCACATAGTGGCACAATTTCCCCAGTGTGGGGGGGTCACGGAAAACAGCAGCAGCATGAGGACAGGAAAAGTGACAATGAAATTCTGGAGGTTTGGGAAAACATTTGTAGGCCACAGAGTGGCACAATGACAGAATGGGGAGGGGAAAAGGGGAGCACCACACACACATGAGGCAGGCGTGGCACAATGAAAATTTTGGGGGTGGGGAAAAACAGGGGGTAAAGGGCCCCCGAGTGGCCCCAATGACACAGTGGGAGGTTACCCGGGAAACACAGCAAAAGTCATAGAGGGGGCCCAATGACAAGTGTGGAGGTGGGTGGCAATACCCCCCCCTGGAAAGAGGTGGTAGGCAGATGAGAAAATGTCAGCAGATGTTTGGCATCCTCCGGTGGGGAAAGCAAAAAAATGCCACAAAAACCCCCCCGGTACTGAAATTTTTTTTGCCAACCGCTCCGCAAATGAGAGACTTCTACCGCAGCTGCCTCGCTGAGCCCCTTTGCCCCCCACTTTTTTGGACCTGCAAGCGGGTTTTTTTTTTCTTAAAACCCCTGGCCTCTTTGGGTCCTGACCTTTCCCCTGCTGCTTAAAACCCCCTGCTGGAAATTTACGGGCCCCACCCAAGCTGAAAGCCCTCTTTTCCCGACGATGATGAAGCCCCTTTCTTCACCCGGCTTCCCCCAAATCGGTTTTTAACATCACATCGATTTTTGTTTTGATCTTCCCCTTTGGGGTGGGCCCCCATCAAACCGGGGCTTTTTTATTTCAAAGGGCCCGACCCCCCCAAAAATGACCTCCCCTGGGGCCCCTCTCCACACTATACTTTGCCCCTACCTGCAAGAAGCAGGGGATATTGGCCCCATTTCTTTTTTCCGCTCCAAATAGCTGCGACTTTCCCTTTCCCCAAATTGTTCATTCCCCGCTGTTTAGAGGCGGTGACCCCCGAACCACATAGTAGATTTTCCCGGCTGGGGGGAACTGGAAAGGGACAGAGGCGGGTTGAGGAAAAGGTGGGGCCGCTGACCCCGTCCCGGGCCATGCCAACTAAGGGGTTTTTGTCTACGTTCCCACCAAACCCCTTGGCTTTGGGGTTTTTTCAGAAAGTCATCTGGGGGGAAGTGGAAAACCATCAACCCAAACAAGAACCAAATTTGGGTTTTCGAAACAAACAAGGGGCCCCTAGATGACAGCGGCGTTTGTGGGCCCCACCAATTTACCCCTGCTGCACGTCCCCCCTTTTCGTGCTGCGACCTGGGGGCCCGCCCAGGAAAAATATGGGCCTCGGGCCCCTTGCAGGGGAAGAGCCTGCCCCCCCTCTGTCTTAAATGCTTTTTTAAAAAAGACCCCCCTGTTTAATGAAAAATCTGTATATGAAAAATTTCACACCCTTTTTTTGACTCCAAATGAACCCAGTAAAAAAGCTTGGGTAAACCCCCTTTGGGTATAATTTGGTTTTGGGGGGTCCACCCAAAAGGCCAGGAAAAATTTACTTTTTAAAGTGCCGTTTTAAAAAAAACTGTGTATTTTTACTGAGTAGAAAACGCAAACAGGGTTAATTAACCTTCGGATATTAATTAAATGCAAAAGGGGAAAAAATTTTTTTCTTTGGGGCTGGAAAAAAACCATTTCTTTTTTGTGACCACAACAAACAGAAAAACACTTAAATTTAAACCCCTTTGGGTCTAAATTGCGGGAAATGAAATAGGGGCCAAAAATTACCAAACTTTGTAGCGTGTTTTAAAAGGCGTGTAATTTTTCTGAACACAACAAAAGAAAAATGGCCCTAATTAAAAACCCTTTGGAAAAAGAATTATCTAAAAAGGGAAAATTTCTTTTTTGGCGCTGGAAAACACCATTTTTTTTTTAGTGACCCAACACAGAAAAAACCCTTTAAAATTTAAATCCTTTTGGGTCTAAATTGAACAAAAAAAAATGAGCAGCCAAAAATTAAATGGTATTTTTTATTTTAAAAACGCTGTTTTTTTTAACTGAATACAACAGGAACGGGTTAGATAACCCTTTTGGGTATTTAATTTTTGCCAAGAACCCGACAAAATAAACATTTAAATGGGATAGCAGGGGAATTGGACTCACACTGGGGCTTCAATTCCAAATACCCCAAAAAAAATCAAAAAAGTAAAAGAAGTATTTACGAGACAAGGGTGGGGACCAATCCCCCCAAAAATCGCTGAATTTAAAAGTGATTCTTTAGTTTTGAATCTCACAGCAGCAAACTTTCCAAAATACACAACACAGTGAGACCCGTGTGGGAAATGCCAAAACGTCGCGCCCGGGCTTAAAAAGTGCGGGGGACGTCACAAATCCCCCCCCGGTCTCTGATTGGGTTCATCTCTGCACAAGTCATTTAGGTTTTCTCCTTTTTTCCTCCCGCCCTTTTTGGGCCCCCTGTAACGCCCTGGGGCTCGCACCATTTTAAGCAATTAAAAAACACGCTTCGTTCCCCGCGAATCACCCCAAACTTCACTTGTCGTTCAGAATCGAAATTTTCCTAAAATTCTAAACAAATTCCCCTTCGTTTGAATCGAATTTGCCCCTCTCTAATTTTCAAACTTTTCTCCCGTACCTTTATATAAATTTTGTTTCCCTAGCATTGAATCCTGTAAATTAAATTTTGATACACCTCATTGTGATCAAAATTTTGGGGTCCTTCCTTTTTTGCTTAATTTCCCTGTCTTTTAAAAAAATGGGTTTCAATAAAGTGTTTTTAGGTTTTTTAAACAAAAGGGTAAAGTTTAAAACCGGGAAAATTTCGCCCCCGCAAAACGGGGGTGGTTTTGGGAAATCCGCACTGATCAGCGCGTAATTTCCCAAACCGGGGGGGGAGGGGGGCCCGGGGACCGGCAACCATAGACATGCATTGCAGCGGGGAAGGGAAATTTGCAAAATGTCAATTTTTTCCCTCTGCGCATACAATATGATGGGATTGTGCGTGCAGGGGAACGACGCGTAATCCATAGCTCTCTGAGAGCTATGAAATACCATAATTGTGGAGCGCATTTCACCGCGTATTAAGCGCAATACGTGGTGAAATACACACGCAATTACGCGCACAAATAAGCTGTGTGAACATACCCTTAGTGGATTAAGCTCTTTTTGTCTGTTTAATAAATAATTTTGGAATATTCCACATTGTATTTATAAGTCTTTTGAGGTATTTTGTAAACAAAAAAAGTAAGAAGTAAGTATTATCAGAAAAAACCTGATATGTTCCTTTCATGTATTGTTTTCATTTCCATTCCAGTGCTTCCTTCATCACTTCTCTACCCTAGTCCTCTCTTTCCTTCCTGGCCATGGCAGTTGGAACATCTGTTGCAGCTGCTGATTGGTCCGCCTGTCGGGACCACTAATTGTTCTACCTTGAATATAGAACTTTTAATGAATAATATTAAGAGACCATGGAGGCTATTGAAAAATCATTCAAATTAAATAGGTAGAGTGCTCAGATTTGCTATCCCAGAATATCTCACATTTAGCAAAAATTCAGTGGATAGTACCAGCAGTACAGGCAATGCTCGTAAATAACGGGGGTCAGTGTCATTCATTTTCACATTAGGTAGTGTGCTCCAGCAGTGACTATAGTGCTAGGAGTTCTGAACAGTGTTTAGAACTTTGCTAGTTAATAGCAGCCTGCCTACGGTTAAGGCAGATTCTTCTACTGAGATAGGTGCATCATCGGTACTACTATCCTTATAATTGCTCACAGATTCCAAGAATCTAGGCTACAAGGGAGGTTTTAAGACAATCCAAATACGATTAACTCCAGAAAGACTCGTGAGGTTGGGCCAGACAAAATATCGACCCCCTAACATACTGAATCCCCTCTCCAAATTATCAATATCTATCCAAAGAAAAACCAGAGAGTATAGGATAAAATATAAAAATTACTTTATTCATACTTATTTAAAATTCAATATACAAAGATTAGTGTTTAATGGAAAATCCGACAACAACGGCAAAGTACATATCCTCATAAATATATTTGTGCAGGACCAAATTTACAGTACCTAAAGAACCATGTAATGATCAGGACTATATGTCTCATCACCAAACACCATACATACAGATATAGTAACAAGGTTGTACATCATAGTAGATTATATCTGTGATACTCTATACTAGTCCTCTAAATACCAATGCATATATCAAGGGGACCAAGTGTAATAATACACTCTATCTATATATAATGGCACCTTATTGGGAGAAGACAATCCAAATAAATAGTCCTTTGAATCATAATGAATATCAGTATAATGGTCAAACTGCTTACCAGAGATAGTATAGGTGTGTACGTGCCACCCCGACGCGCGTTTCACCACAGTAGGGAGGTTTTAAGGTATGTTCACACGTCATGTTGGATATGTTTTAAGATGTGTGTTTGGATCTGTGTTATGGACCGTAAACGGACCTAAACACACATCTAACAATGTGCAGTGTGTTTTACGAGTGATCACCGATGCATGTTTACATTTTTGTGATGCGTCTTTTGGATCCATTCACAGAATTGACAATGACACTCTATTTAAAACTTATGCAGCCAAAACGCAACCAAGCACGCATTAGCATGTTGGGTGCGTTTTGGATGCAATTTACGTAGTGCTTTCGATTGTGTTTTGTTGATCCAAAAACAGATCCAACACGCCGTGTGAACATAGCCTTAGAGTTCCGCTATTTACCAACATACTGCTCAAGGTTAGGCAGATGGTGCTTATGTAAAGGTGCACTATCCACTCAACTTTTGATAAATGTGATATATTCTAGGATAGCAAATATGAGCACTCTATTTCATTTTAATGATTTTTCAAAGCCTCCATGGTCTTTTAATATTACTCATTAAAAGTTTTATTTGAAAGGTCGAACAATTAGTCTGAAAAGTGGTTAGGAAATATGTGGTATTAGTTTGCCTTTGGGCAAATAGTTATTGTGTTCATACATTTATGTTATCATCTAACTATATATAACAGGGTCGCATCCTTTTATACTAGAATAGGGGTGACATGTATGAATTTGGTGCTGAATCTACTAGTTCTACCTCTGTTTTTAACCCCTTACCGACATTGGATGTATGAGTACGTCCTAATGCCGTTAAGGTGCTTTATAGTGGGATCGAAGCGCACGTCGAAATTGTGGGCTCACAATCGCTTAACATGTCAGCTGGAAGCCTTGTGAAGGCTTCCATTGCCACCATGTTTTCGATTTTGCTACTCCGGGCCTCAAGCAGGATGTAATAAAACCGCCATGTTGTACACCCTAATGGATTGTATTACAATGCATTAGGCTGTAAAAATTATCATGCTCCCTAGTGGTGTATTACCCTAGGGGGACTCAAACTTAAAGTAAAAAAAAAAAAAAGTTTTAAATTGTAAAAACAAATTAACAGTTCAAATTCCCCCCCCCCCTTTATGCCATTTTACAAATAAAAAAAATAAAATTGTAACATCATTTATCCCGTATGCTGAAAAACATAGAAGAAAAAAAATTCCAAACGCCAAAATTGTGGTTTTTTGGTCATTTCACATGTCCTAAAAATTGGAATAAAAGAAATCAAAAAAGTCTTCTGGATTCCAACCTGGTAACAATAAAAAGTACACAAAAAATGCACCCTCACTGTAGTCCATGGGTGTTAGTACAAAAAAAGTTATTGCTTGCAGAAAATGGCGCCGCGGTGCAAATTTCGATAGCAGAAAATGTTTTGAATTTTTTTTACGGTACCAAAACATTTTTGGTATTGCCAGATGCGTATCAACCTGTAGAATACATATAACACATCAATTTTACCAAAGATTGAACACCGTAAAAATAAAACTCCCACAAACATGGCGCAAATACTTTTTTTTCACATTTTGTCCCACTTAAAAAAAAGTTTGCGGTTTCCTAGTATATACTATGGTAATATGAATAACAGCACTAGAAAGTCCATCTTGTCCCATAAAATATAAGCCCTCATATTTCTATATAGATGGAAAAATAAAAAAAATTTATGACTCTGGGAAGGCGGGGAGGGAAAAATGTATGTGAATAAATAGGCCTTGGAGTTTAGGGGTTAATAGTGTAGGGACCAACAGTATGTATAACCGTGTTTCACAGCACTTTATAAATGTGTTCAGTTTTATGCCAAAAGTATTCTCAGCCATGTCACTTTGAAACTTGTATGGATTTGTACGACTGTTTTGTGCCAAACTTAGGCACATTTTTGGCGCATCGTACGATGCCCCCGCTTCATTGGCGCATTAAAAAGTGTCTTGTCTGGCATACAGTGCGCCAAGTTTTGGTGTCTTATGGTTCATACATCTATAGAACAGGGTTTCGACAGATTGTTTGGCTCAAAGCACGCCAAAAAAATGGTGCAGCCCTGTTGTCCTATATTCACAGTTATTGAACATTATTCCTGGACCAGCTGGTATACCACAGCTGTGGACCGGACCAACTGCAAATCTGATTCTCCACGTCAATGACCAAGAACCAGGGCTCCACAGCAGAAAGTAATACACCCAGCTTCCTTTTAGGAACTCAACGGTCGCACAGAGAGGAGACAAAACAGAGACCTAAAAATGTTTGATTCATGTAATGTGAGTATAATTACCACTAATACACCCTAATTCTCTTCTCCTTAAAAAGAACGTGTCACACTGAACATGCAATCTGATCTGCATGTTATAGAGCACTGGAGCAGAGCAGATTGATATATAGTTTTGTGGGAAAAGATTCAGTATGACTTGTATTTTATTCATTTAAAGGGAATGTGTCATCAGAAAATGACCTAGTTTAACTTATGTTTTTATATTAAAAATTTTTAAAGAATTTTTGCTTCTGTTTTCTTTTAATTTCCCATATCGCTATCAATATATATATATTTTTTAACTCCTTAGTTCCTGTAGTTTGCACTATGGCCACTCGGCCCAATAATAGTCTGACACTTGTTCTGTAGAGATAACTTTTCATCAGTCTCCTTATTATCAGCACATGCAGGGTTTCACTGAAAGGTGACACTGATGTGTATAGATAAAACCGGATCTACCATTCACAATAGGAGATAGTCACAACTCCCCCTCACTGTACAGTGATTTCTTCTTAGTGTGTCTGGAAAAGTTAAAGGGGTTTTCTGGTTAAAAAGAACAAGTTCAAAAGGAGGGGACCAAAAATCTAAGCATGTCTGTCCTTGGTTACCATAAGCAAAGTGCTATGGTTTAGGGGAACGGGCTGTTTGTTTAGTGCTTGGGAACGAAGTGGGACCTGAGCGTAACCTGAGTGAGAGAGAGATGCAATGTATGCGTGTGAGGTTGATTGTTTTCACTGACAGGAAGCAGTGTTAGGTGTGATGTATGCGTGCGGGGTTTGCGTTTTTCACTGACAGGAAGCAGTTGTAGGTGCGATGTATGCATGCGGGGTTTGCTCTTTTCACTGACAGCAATCAGTGGTAGGATGCGTGCGGGGTTTGCTCTATTCACTGCAGCAGAGAGAGAGATCTTGTGCAGTCCCATGTAAGCACAAACAGATAAATCGTATAGTTTTGTTGTGCAGATCTGTAGAGGTCAGAGGTATAATAATCTGCAGGATATATCACTATGTGAGAGAGAGACAGAAAAAAAAATCCCCCCATCTTAACCGAGCCTATTTGCCCTATTAAATTCAATAGAAAAGAGCGTGAAAAAATTTTCGCGGAAGGGATTTGCGAAGGAAATTTCCCCCGCAAACCTGCTCCCAAATAAACGCGTTGGGGAAACGAAAAAACCTTAAAAAGGGTCTGCTCCTGAATATAGGATCCTATTTCCATAAAGCTGCCTAAAGCTTCTCTCTAAATGCTGTTAAAAGCAGCTCAGGCAAAATGGCTGCCCTCATAATCCTATACAGACAACAGAATTAAAAAATCTACAATTAGAAATGAGAAAAGCTGAGAATATATCAGTGTCTTGTTTTAATTCTTAAAAAAAATTGCTGATAGATTCCCTTTAGATCCCTGCTTATTATTACTGTGATTGACAGTTATATCTGTATGCACAGTGATACAATGAAGGCTGTCAATCACTGATAACACCGCCTACTGAAATCCAGAATAAACAGGGATTTAAATGAAGAAAATACAAGTTCTTCTGATACTTTTCTTATAAAGCTACTGTATATACCAATTTGCTCACGTGCTTATACTCTGTACCATAGCATGTTAATGTAACTGGCTCCCTGTAATGAGTACCCCTGATATTTTCCTGTTGTGTTTCTGCACAAGGTCACTTGAACTCTTGGCTGGTATTGCAGCTCCAATGTAGATATTTCTAGAAAATAAAGTAAACCATATTTCTAATCACATAAAACTACTATAAATACCATTCATACAAATGTTCTTCTTTATCATTTTAAATGTTATTATATTTGTTTAAATCTGAAGAAAACATTCATAGCAGATTCAAATGCCCCTGACAATTTGACAGTGTTACCTTTCCACTATGGTTTCTCCAATGACACCATAAAAATGTTATTGATTTAATGACATTATGGAGACAACCAAATCTTTATGTGACAGTAACAATTTGTAAGAAGCAATGAGGTGTAGCTTGGAGTATTGCCATGGCCAGCAGAGCATGAACTGTACATTTAGAAGACAGATTAAAGGCTCTCTCTTTATTGAATATTCCCATATTATTAGCCATAGCAATTAGTTAGGTTCTAAATTACAAAGGGAACACTGTGATTCCCCTATGTAATGTGCTTTAAAAAAAAAAATGGGATATTGAAAAAAGTATGCATCTGTTTTTAACAATTACTGCACTGGTATAATCTAATCACAGAAACATTTTATACCCCAATAAAACAATGAGCCTTTATTTTACTAATATTAAAAGAATCCCCTATATTAATAATCCCAAATCCTATTCAATAAGCACCATTTCCAGTTGAAGGTAAGTATAAGATACAGGGAACAATGCATAAGAACCAATTAACTCACAATGTTGTAGTCCTCCTGGGGACGCGATTCATCCCGTAGACACAGGTAAAGCTGTTTATAAATAACAGCCAAAATTTGTGTAAAGCATTCATTATTTCATGGGAACTTCTTTCCCTATCACAATATTCCCTAAACAAACCCTTAAAAAATCAGGATCATTGGCCCCACCACCAATGACTCGCCCTCTGAGTTTTACAATGTCCCCTAACATTAATGACTCTCAAAATTTCAGTATGGGAAAAATGAGAGAATCTCAGAAGGAAACTAAAATATGTCCCAAATGTGTCTCAACGCATTTCAAGGTAGACTCTTTAGGGGACAATAGTCCAAGTAAGGTGCAAATCCCCAAATAAGATAATGTCAAGATAAAGTATCCAAGTTAATATCAACTGGTATGCTTTATCTTGATATCATCTTATTTGGGGATTTGTACCTTATTTGGACTATCGTTCCCTGATGAGCCTACCTTTGTAGGTAAGATGCGTCACACTCTCTTTTTTTCCCCTTTTAAATTAATTTTTAGGAATCATCAATGTTAAGGTACATTGCTGTTCTGTAGTCTATGTTCTACAGAAATGCCCAACGCCTAAAGCTTTATATGAGAGAGAAGAAAGAAGGAGAGCTTTACATTTTGACTTTTTTTGTTTATATGGAACAGTGCAAGTGTCCTCTACAGACCATGCTATTTTGCCCAGCACAAAAAGCATTTACTTGAAAACCCAGTTTGAACCCAGCCCAATATAATAAGATGGACTTACATGTTAGCAATATACATGGTAATTTGGAGGAAGAGTCATTAGTGGTGGGGCCGCCCTTATCGGGGCCTTGACCCTACTTTTTGATATTGTGATTGGAAAAGAGGTTTACCTGTGTCTACGGGATGAATCGAGCCACTAGGAGGGCTACTTACTTTTGACTGTAAACTGTGCCCTTTTGTTTATTGAATATAATTTGTGATTATTAATATAGGTTGTTTTTTAAATTTTAGGCAATGTTCACACGGCTTATTGCCGACGTAATTGTAGGGACGGATTTTTCCCCGCAATTACGCCGGCTGCCATGCAGCGGGGTCGGGGCGGGGGGCCGTCAACTCGCCGGCCCCATAGACACTCATTATTCACAGCGCGTACACGCCGTAAATAATGTACATGTCACTTTCTCCCCTCTCTGCGTATTCGCCGGGCGGGGAGAGGAGACGTAATCCATAGTTCTCTATGAGAACTGTGAATTACCGTAATGACTGGGACGGATTCCAGCCGTATCGCAGCGCAAATACGGCGCTCAGTATGGCTGCAATCTGTCCCAGAATAAGCCGTGTGATCGGGCCCTACGTGACATAAAGGTTAATTGTTTTATTGGGCCATGTATTTGTGTAGGGCACACTATGTTGTTATGTCCTGGGGCTCATATTGCTGTTAAAACAGCCCTGTAACTTAGAACTATTTATTTCCAAATGGTTAAGGTAAGGGAGTGACATGTGAGCACTGCAATCAATTAGCGGCTGCAGGGTTGACGTCCTGTCAAAAAGAAGACAGGGCCAGGGCTGGAACAGAGGTAAGGAGGTGAGCATACTTTTTTTTTTTTTTATTGTACAATAGTATCTTAGTCCTTAATTTTAAAATAAACTGGATAACTCCTTAAATATAGTGGAAAACTGTTGTATGACAGAAATAATTTACTAAAGATTATTCAGGAACACATGCATTAAGTCAAATAGTGATTCTATAGATTTGCTTCACGAATGTATAATATGGGAAGCACTAAGGTTGTATATACGACAAGAGTCTTCCCATAAAATGAACATGAGGGTAACCCAGTGCCAATCTAATAAGTGTAATGTTACATTATCTCTGAACAGATGGTTTAGTTAGTGATTTATTGGCTTCTATTCTAGCCTTTCTAATTTGAAGATGCCATACTCTGATAGCTGTGCCAACAATCATCTTCGCCAGCTGTAGGTTCTGCTTGATCAAGAGCATCTTATGTATATTCCAAAACTCATTTAAATATTGCTTAAAAGTCTTTAGGGAAATGTACCTTTCCAATTGTCACCTGATATCCTATAAATAAACCTCAGACATAATTATTAAATGATTCAATTAGCCTGGAATAAAGACTTACGAAAAATATAATCAAGGATTTGAAATTCTGAATAGAAATTGATCATTGCTTTCTATGGAGATTGTCTAAAAATAGCTGTCCTTTAGAAAAAAAACTGTAGTTTTCATCTCATTTACAAGAAGTCAATTTCTTACTCTTAAAGGGTAATGATACATTAGGTATGGATAGGTGTGGTAACCATAAACATTTTTATGTGGATATATCTGTTTCTGTATTCCCATCAGTGACATTAATGTTATAGTAACAGGATATGTAAAAAATGTGTGAATATAGCCATACCCATTCCAGATCCCACCAGATGATATGATCACTTGCTGCAAAACCTGAATGTAGAATAAAAGGATATGGAAAAATAGAGAGAGCTTCAGTCATGTACCTCTTTTTTTCATTCTCTGGCAAAATGGGATGGCTACCTGACCAGGTGGGTGACTTGTTCTCTATGTAAGTGCAGGTCCCACATCATATGGCATATCCTAGGGATATGTTATAAGAATGTTTGTGGTAGGAATACTGGTTTCAATTTTACTAGAATAGTAATTTTCTTTGAATAATTTAAGTAGAAAGGTAAGAAGACTTAGTGCACAGTTCTTTATTAAAATAAATGGGCTAATTTTCTACAGACAGAATGAAATTGACTTTAAATTACCATGTATATTGCTAACATGTAAGTCCATTTTATTATATTGGGCTTGGTTCAAACTGGGTTTTCAAGTAAATGCTTTTTGTGCTGGGCAAAATAGCATGGTCTGTAGAGGACACTTGCACTGTTCCATATAAAAAAAAAAAGTCAAAAATGTAAAGTCTCCTTTTTTCCCTTTTCTCTTCATAATCACTGTGTCAATCAGCGCCTCTAAGGCAGAAAGATAGGGGCGGGTTTAAAAGAGGCAGGGCTCCCGGGCAAGGGAAATTTCTACTCTGTATAAAGCATTGGTTCAACCTCATTTAGAATATGTGTTCAGTTTGAGCTCCATTTATGAAGGTGTAATGGAGCTAGGGAGTGCAAAGACGAGCACCAAACTTAAAGGAAATGGGCTTTTTATTATAGGACATAAATTGAACTTATTTGCTTGCGAAAAGGGGGCTTTGGGGGGGACATTTTAATTTATATAAATATAAAAAAGGGTCCACAAAAAGTAGGGGGAAAAAATTATTTCATGTAAGCCCCTCAAAAAAAGGGGGGGAAAGCCCTTTGTAAAAAAAAAGGGGTTTCAATTCCAGAGGAAAAAAAAATTCTTCACTCAAGAACTGTAAATTGTGGAATAGCCGCCCCAAAGCTGTCACAGCAGGAACATTGTTAGTTCAAGAAAAACTTAGATAACTACCTAGACAAAAAAAATTTTAAGCTTTCTTAGCTATTAAAAATTCTGGCTGGGGCGCCCGAGGTCAAGATGGGTCCCCCCTGGAGCAGATTTTTCTTGCTTGTGGGGTTTTAGGCATTTACGTGGGGTCTGGGCTTAAAAACCTTTTCTCCCTCCCTTCACCACATTTTATCCCCTTTTGGTTAACTTGATGGACCTTGTCTTTTTTTTAAACCCTACTAACAAAGTAACTATCAACTAGTAACCCCACTTACCAATGATATTGCTGAGACCGCCATCTCATCCACTGGAACATTCCTCAACTATTTCAATTGGTCCCCCTTTTTAGAAGGAATTTACTTACGGTTTTTTAAAAGGAAACCCTGAGGGAAGGGTGATTTTACTTTCATAGCAGCACTATAGAAAGATGCAAAATGAACCCTGCAAAACTTTAAAAAAAAACAGATTTTAATACCAGGGGGAAAAAAACTAAACAAAATATCACATACTAGGACTAAATACATAAGATACTAAATACAGGATTCAAACGGATCACAAGACTCAATCTCTCAGCTTAACAATTATTTTTGCCAGGACAAACTAGTTTAACCCGCTTTTAGAGGGCTAGGCAGTTACATAGCAATTACCTCATCTGATCTCGTAAGCAGGATAAGATGAAATGGCAGGAGGATTCCTGTCTTCCATAACAGCATGCAATACATTATTTTTTAATACAGGGAAAGGCGTTGGCTTAGGAGGATCCAGGAAACATTGTTATCACATTGTTGTTGCCCCTTTTT